>VZTX01019629.1:67224-215451 GCA_013400915.1 Pardalotus punctatus | reverse complement strand
GCGCCGCCCGGCCCGGCCCGGCCCCGCACGGCTAAGGAGCGCCCGGAGCAGCGGGCCCGGCTCCGGAGCCCCCAGCACGGCGCCCGCCAGGCCCCGGCTCCCCGTGCCGCCCCCGCCTTTCCTTCAGTAGCTCCAAGGACGGTGCCGCTGCCGCCAGAACAAAGTCCCAGAGTCAGCGCCTGCTTCTATCGCAACCAGGCTTTTATTGCTGTGCTTCAAACATAACGGTGCTTAACAGTCGGATACAAAACAAAATTGTCTCAGAAACCAAAGTATCGCAATACTCCCTCAAAAACTGCAGCAGCCTCTTGGTCCCCAGCACCCCGGTTGGGGCAGCACAGCACTGCCACACATGACGGGAAGCACAAGTTCCTGGCTCCCGAGTGGGCATGCAGCACCTGAGTTTAATGCTTTGCAACTCAAAAGGCCACGAGAAGGGCTGGAACCCACGTAAAGAAACAAAGGCATGAAATCCATTCCAGCTCTCTGCGTGAGGTGAGGAGGGTATCAACTCCATGGCCTCAGTTCTACTAGCAGTTTCTGACATTCATATTTAAAGTAAGTTTGTAAACACAGGTATGTACACAGGAGCATTTCTCCAGTTCATCATAAACATTAATCTGCAGCTTCTACTTTACTTACAATGTTACTACTTTTTAAAGTGTTTAAGATGTTGTCATAAGCCTTGATATCTATACACCTCAGCTCATCCAGTAAATTAATAATACATTTTTTCTCTCCCAGTGTGTTTCTCCAGAAGAGAAGCATCTGATAGGACTGTTCTTCTCTATTATTAGGATATTTATAAATAATTTTATCAATATCATTTTCCTGCAGATGAGTTCTCATAAGCCGCTTCCACTGTTTTGGTGGTACTTCCTTTATAAAGGTCTCAAAGGTATCTCTCAGTTCTGAAAGAAGAAACACATGACATAGATCAGTTTGGGTGGTAGTACACAGGTTTGGATTTTTTTTCTATAGCTCCCATACATGCTTTCCCCTTACTTTTCAGCCAATACCTGCACAGACCAAACAGCAGCAGCAAGGCAGGGTTTGGCACCCAAGAAGCAGCAGGACAGATAGGTTTTTTACTAAGTGGTCTCAAAAGCACCTAAAGGTACTGATGCACATCTCAGAACTGGTCTCCTAAGGCAAGACATCATCCAGTAACGGTGCTTTTGAGGAAGGCTTTGTTGGCTACCACGTTCCCTTGGCAGGGCTACTCGAGAGGTTTTAATCACTTCCCTATACTGCTGGCAGAGGTTTGCCACACCAAGACCACCACAAGCAAAACCCATCGCTTGGACATCCAGCACAACAATTTTCTGGGTACAAGTGGATGTATGGAGGTTTGATGTGGTCTTTCTTTGACAGAAAAATCTCCTGCTCTGACCTACACCTCACTCAGTAAAGCAGAGTACACTGCTGCAGTGCAGACTTGTTTTGAAACATTTTTTTAAATTTGTACCCTTCTTAAGGGTCATGACTGCTCTATACTCCCATACAGAAAAGTCATTTTCTAAAGTAGAACAGTTCACCCCAGGGATTGCAGCTTCTCTCAAATCCAGCAATAATCCTGTTTCGGCATATTTTACAATAAACTGGAAGCCTTATAGCGCTAAGCAATATTCATTAGCCTCTTTATACTATTCCTTCAGTAAAATCAATGGGAAAAATACCTAAATTCCAAGTACTGCCAATTTATGGGATACTTACCCCTTTGAGAGAGATCTTTAACAATTATATGCCACTTTGGTTCTCGTACCTGTAATAGAAAGTTGGACCATTACTCCAACAAATCCAAGTGCTTCTACAGCACACACATGAATAAGGGGAGGTGGGGAGATTTCAGAGCAGACCTAAGTACTATTTATTTAGCAGACTAGTACTATTTACTATTCAAGTAAAGAAAATTACACAGTGAAAACAAGCACTACTGGCTCTGAAGTGAAGCAGCAAGACAACATATTTGCTGCTATTGCAAAACAGTAGCTTCTGACAGTAGCTACTGGCAGGGAGATGAAAGAGGCACAGTACATGAAATGGGGGATTAAAGAGTTTTTTCCCCAAGCTATCACTTCCCATACTTTCTATTGCATCTTTAAGACAAAGTCTCCTCTACTGTTTTTCCTGAAAGCTCAAGGAATAGTTAAGAACTCAACTGAAGTGATAGATGTATTAGGGAAAATACAATGATGATTTCACACACATACACTTACCTTATGATTTGCTGGAGTCCTGCATGGTACTTTAGATGAGCCATTCTGCTGAAAATCAGAATTCTGGATCTGTTTCGCTGGCAATGAGGACTTAGCAACCCTGCCCAGTAACACTGTCATCCGGCGCTTCCAGCCCCTGTATGGGCTTGTGTCCTGCTCAGAAACCTCACTATTTTTCTCTGGTGAGGCGTTTTCTACTTCCAGGCTAACACTGGTTAATGCTTGGCTCTCTGGGCTCTCAGCAGAGTTCTCATCCTTTGGGCTCCTTTCTGGCAAAATGAGGCTTTCAATACAGCCCTCAGACTTCTGTAAAGAGTAAGAACATGTTTTAAAAGATGTTTCATTGGTAGGCCTTCAAGGACAGGTGTCAGAGAAATAATAAGAATGCTGCTAATCTGGCAAAGTTACAGCCTTTACAGAATTAGACTTCAAATGGTTTCAGAGCCTGACTCGCTGGCCATTCTGCTCACACTGGAATGCAGGGTAAGGCTCACAAGCCACATCCACAACAGCTACAGGAAACTTTTCCTTATGTTCTCACTGAAGTGGATTGTTGCTTGCTCCTCGCTAGGTACAGAAGGTACATACCCCTCCTAAAAGAGGAGGGGATTAAATTGCCTTCCTGCACCTGAGGTGACTTAACAGCAGCAGGGGCCTCAAGCCTATGGCTGTGTCAGGGCTGATGCTCTCAGAACTGCTGCCAAGCTGATTGTAGCCTGTCAGCTCCATGTCAGTGCACTACCTTGGGCTTTCTTTGGCTGGATTAGCTTTCCTGGCAGATTCACAAACTATGATCAGTTGGAAGACACTGGTGAGCGCCCATATACATATACATTGCATAGCCCTTGTGAGGGGACAAAGAGGAAAGCCACAGAGGAAGGCTGCCTTCATTTTGAGCATTGTCAATTCATTAAACAAGCATAGCCAGGGAGTACAGCACCAGCTCATCATGATCAGTACAAGCACAAAGCAAAGTTGCATGTCTAGCATAACTATTAGTGCTAAAGCTGGCAAGCTTTAGAAATATTTTTTTACAGAAAATGAGGATAAGAAGTTACTGTTGTGTCCTTAAGAGTTGTATTTATTAAGGTACAGTCCTTTTGTAAGCATAAGCCAGTATGATTTCTGCTTGCTTAGGGTCAGTCACCCACAGGTGACACCACCACATGACCAACATGCATAAGCAGGCATGTGAGGCAGAACCACCCCACATATTACAAATGTAGCTGTACAATCATTCTCATTGAAAACACTCTGTTTTAAGGGTATAAACACATAAAAGAAGTTGATCATATTTATATAGGGCTGTTCCTAAAGAAGAAACCAAAAGATTGAAAGAACACAGCACAAGCTGACAAAATTTTGTTTCAAAATCCAGCATCAGCTACTGAAGTCTCAGCAGCTGTTGGGTTTTTTTTTTTAGAGCAGTATGAAATCACTGGTTCTTTGGAAGGGAAGATGTATTGGTGCCAAAATGCCTGGTCTCAGGACTGCATCAGAGTAACTCTCCTTAGCAAATAAGCTCTTACAGCAGCATGAGCACTCCAAGTGCAGACTTTGCATGTGCCTGTGACAGCTCTTCCACGAGACCCAAGTGTCACCATGCGCCAATTTGTAATTGCATTATTCTACAACCATTTTATTCAAATTAAAGAGACGTTATATTTGCCTATTCCTATGCTACAGCATTTTGACCAGGTTTTTTGTCATGTTTCTTCATCAGATTCTACAAATAGAGGATGTGCTGCAACTCTGGCCAGGGCCTGAGAGGAGACACAACCCAAGAAAAGAACAGGGGTGATTCACATATTTGAGCCACTTATGGACCTTAACAAAACAAAAAAAACAAACAAAAAAAAAACAAAAAAAAAAAAGCAGAGTTTAGGGTGATCCTTTGAAAATATCTTTCAGTTCTGCTTCTTCACTCTTCAAGTATTTTGGACATAATTAAAATGCATTTAATTATTCAAAATGTCTAATTAGCAACATTAGACAAGAGGTCACACACTGGGTGAGTAGTGCATTGGTGAGGGACAAGAGAAGCTCCAGAAAGAAAAAAGTGCTGTACACATTTTTGCCTTGCAGTGCAGCTAGGGGTGTAGCTTCTAACTAGAGAAGCTAAAGCCAGCTTGTGTTTACCTCACCCAGTTTTGTACTTATCTTGCAAAATACTAGAGTAGCAATAAGCTTTTTCAAACTCAAACAGTAAGGTTCTGAAATAGTGTTTGACAACAGGATGCCAGGGTATACCCAGCTATAAGGTGAAACACATGCCAGCAGCTAACCTCAGCTGGATAAACCCTTTTTAGGGATATACTTTGGAACTAGCATGCTCTGAGCCCTGAACCCCTCATCTTATGGGACTGCTTAGGACCAAGAATTTAGACTGTCAGGTCCTGGTCTGTAGCTTGTGACATGAGCCCAAAGGCAGGAAGACTCAATCACTTTACTGGATCAGGAGTAGTAAGTCTTATGAACAAATAATTTGTAGTCAAAATGCAATAAGAGCTCAAACACCATCATGCAGGTAAACAATAGCTGACATTAGTTGGGGAATACACATGTGAAGCAGCAAAAAATAAATTAATTGGATCAAGGTATTACTTGGAGACAGTCTGAAATGAAAGCGTGCAGCTAGTCTGATTTCTTCCCCCTGCTTCCAAAGCATCCTGGTCACAGGCTCTGAAATATTTCCAGGTATTGAAAAGACCAACTGCAGCAGACACACACAGCTATTGAATACATCAGGCACTTACTAATTAACATCTGACCTTGTATGAATCACAACTTGCTGCATCACAGGAACACATCCTACTAGAGATCTACAGCGAGACAAACATTAAGGATTGTGTAGCAGGGACAATTAGGCTGTGAACAATTAGACTGAGATAAAACACTTGATCCACCACACACTTACCAGACCTCTCTCTGCATCTTTACGAGTTAAGGTAGCTGAAAAACAAAATAAGTGTCTAAGAAGCTTAGAGGAATTGCAGCAACTTAAACATGGCTGAATTGACACAAGATTTATATGCAACAGAAATTTTTGTAATAGAAACAAAAGCTTTTACAAGCCATTTTGTTTTTTGGCCTGTCATACATTTCACAACAGTACTACCCTTAGCTTCTACCAACAGCACAAACACTGTGCCTTCATACAGGGAAGAGTCCTGCTTAGTAAAATGCAGACCACAAGATGCAGTTTGGCTTTTAAGCCACTCCTGCAACCTTCTCCCCTCCAGCTTTTATGCTTTGCAGCATTTTTGTGGATTGTTGCAATAGAGAATAAAAGGCAGAAATTATCTTACTTATTGTGTTGCAGTAAAGACATGATTTGAACAAAATCAGCATTTAAAACTGAAAATTTTAAGTATCATTTTAACCACACTGTATCAAAAATACTTCAATACACAAGAGTGGAAATAGAGATTTCCAAGGAAAATGGCTCAATTTCCACTAAAAAATAAAGTCACACAGGACTTATCAACCTAACATTCACATTAAGAGGTTCAAATGACTAAAGGGCAAGAATTTGTAGAAAAACATCTCCACAGCCAAACACAGTGAAAGTAATTAGTGATCTAATTAGTTGCTACTTTTTGCCCCGTGCATCTGAACCCACACACAGGTTTTTCTTCTTTGCCAATACAAGGCAAGTAAATTGGAAAAATCTTTTTTAAGGACCTTAGGATAACCTTGCTTTGAAGCAAAGGCATCTGTTAGCAAGAAAAGAAAGCTCATAGCTAATGTTTATGCATTTTATTTACTGAACAAAGCTACTCTTCATTTTACAAGGCTTACTAAATTCAATCACATGCTAAATGAACTAGAACTTAAACAGGTCCCCTGTAAGGCAACACAAAACCCAGACACCCCTAGTGCACACTTTGCCTAGTTCTGAAAAGCAAATTTAATGGATAATAATCGAGCAGTTACCTTTGTCACACTTCATCTTTTTAAGAACAATTAGTACAACCAAAACAGCAAACAAAAAAAATGAAACAACCGAAATAACCCAATAATGAACTCCATTCTCTGCAAAGGAAGAAAAAAAACATATAAAATTAGTACTGAAACAGCCTCCCAAAAAGATATTCCTTGCTGTCCTAGAGAAAAACCTAAGCCCAGAACTAATACAACAGCCCAGATAGCTTGTCCTGGAAAAGGCACTGGGACTCTCAGCTGCCCTGAACGTGTGAGAACTTGTCAGCACTGCACATCATTATCCCCAAGGTAGCAGGGAATTCTGCACAGAGCTAAAATACAACTTCCACTTCCACATTGTTTTCTGGAGAGACACTTAAGAACAAAGAAGTATGCAACAGATGATAGCAAGCTTCAGGCGCTGCAGCCTGGACTGTGTGAGCTCCTTCTTTGTCTGGCCTGAAGAGAAAGCTACTCCAGGCACAGCAAACATCCCTGCACGATCTGTAACTTTCAACTGTGTCACTCTTGCAACTTTAAGGACCCTGGCAACACATGCAGCTTTTCACCGAGTGAAAGTTAAGGTGCTTTGTCCTTTCAACCCCTTTGAGAGTCGGTCTTTAGCAAGTAACTCCCAGACTAAAAGGCAGCTGCTGTTAAATATGTTAAAGTAGTTGAAGCCACTGTTTTACAGACTGCTCTGGAGTGATTAGCCTGAAGCCACAGACCCGCAAACCAAGCTGAGGGGGATTTGTGTACCAGACCTTGACTGGGTAAGTCACATTCTGGGTCCGTAGTAGCATTGCAATTCCACTCGACTTCTTTACCATCAGGATGCCTGAAATGGATGGTAATACAAGGTTGTATCAACATTTTCAGAGCAACATGTTGCTCTGTCCAGGCCTGATTCTTTTTCAGGCAGAGCTTAGAGGCATGAATGGAACATGCATAAACATGCACAAACTTTGATAGAAATGCACTTTCAAACAATTGAAAATAATACTACAGGGTGAAAAGCAAAGCAGACAAAACTAATGTATGTTAGCTTCTATGAGGAGAGGAAAAAAAAGAAACAAACCACAGAGGAGAGGCAGTATTCATGCACAGTTAGTTTCCTTCAACAGGTAGTCCTACATCCTAAAGTTTTGAGCTGGGTGCTAGAACTCATTCAAGTGTGTTTCTGGGGAAGTATCAACCTGAAGACATGCAAAATGCAAGTTTACAGCTGTAAGCAACAAGCACAATGATACCCAAGCACATGTCTTTCTAAGTCTCAGCCTCACAGATTTTGACACCTAAAATCTAAATGCATGAATAATACCATTTGGCTTCAGGGCAATTATTACAACATGATGACATGTGTTAGCTACTGGCACAGATTGGGCCACAGCTCTAACATTCCCTAGAAAGAAAATAGTCACTTATTCTCAAACTTACATTTGACTGTGTCTCTGACATATTTCACAGCCCTCATCAGCACAGAAATATCCTCGTTTGCACTGGCATTCAGCATTCTGTGTCAGAGTACAGGGTCTCACAGTTACCTGGTCTAAAAATAAAAGTTAGCAAGTGCATGAATTATACTCAGGCCATAAAGGTAATTTATTTTTAAGTTCAATATGCCCAATGAGGACCAGGTTTTCCATATTAAAAAGGGGGAAATAGTTAAAGTTTCATCAGAGTTGTGCTTGGTACCTTCTTTACACTGTCTGCATGGCAAGCATCCCTCCAACCCGTTCTTGTGAGCAGTATAATCTTTTCCTTCACTGCAGGGGTCACATTTTCCTCTTAAATGTGAAGCACTGCAGTGATCAGCAACAAAAGTCCCTGTGGAAGAAGAGAACCAGCAGTGGCAGCAATCTCAGGGGATCTCTTAACAGACAAAGGGCTAAACCAGGATATTACAACACAGACTTCTGGGGAGAGTTCAACCTTTCCTTGTAAATCGATCACATGCCACATGAACTGAGGGGGACAGGAGAGTCAGGAGGCATATTTGCAATTTGCCACGCAGACAGGGAGTGGCGCAAAACGAGGCATCCAGCAAGGCTTCTGCTGGGACACACTGGGACAAGGATGATTCACTGCAGCGGCTCAGAGGAAGCCAATTGGACAGCACCATTGCTAAAGGAATGTGGCAAGGACAGGGAGGATTTCTTGTAATAAACTTTTTTCTCCTTTCTCTGAATTCCACCCAAATATGCCAGTAAACTTCTAATATTATCTAAGGGCAGGTTTCTTCTTGGTGCAAAACTTAACTCGGCACACATTAAGCAAGCAGGGGAGAGCAAAATCAAACTGAAGTTTTGCCTACAGACACAGAAAAATCAGAATTCCCCTAGGCCCGTTCTTTATATTAACTAAACCACTTGACTTCAAAGACTTTGTCCTCAACCATGAGCAGAGGTTTCCTGGCCTGTTGCCAAAGCACCTCTCCCAGTCATCACCTGTTGCAGTAAGGGGCTCTCCCTTCAAAAAGGAGCCCAGCCTTTACAACACCAAGAAGCCATCAGAGCTCCAACCAGGCTTACAGTTACATGGGATGCAATGTAAAAAACAATAGATATCAACTGTAACTGCTCAAAGTCTTACCTGCTTCACAGAGTACACAGCAGCGATCTTCATGGAAGTACTCTCTCTCCCCACAGTTATCCGCTCGGGCTCTAGGCATTGTCAGTAGCACAACCTACAGCACAGGCAAACAGGCATTTGAGTGATTCATCTTCCCAGGCCACGATAACTATCTCGGGAAGATGAACCTGTAAAGACTTGGAAACACATTCAGAAGTTTTTGGGAAGCCACAGAGGAAACCCAAACTAATTTCTGCTAAGTGGTGCTCACACAGCAGTAATTGCAATCACAAAACTGGGGTTAAGGCAGCACCAAGCAGTAGCTGATGAGTTTTAGGCAACTATTGCCACACATTCCTGCCTCCATATAAACTTCTGTTTTCTTTCCACTAGTTCACTTCAGGTGAGCTGCAGAGGCCAAAGTTTCTGCAGTATGCACGGGATTAGTTTCTCCCTTTCCCATCTTTTTAATTCATTGGAATCAGTGTTAGTCTTTCACAAAATGGAGGAAACACCTCACAGACATCATCCAAGATTTCTCATTGGCTCTAATCTTAAACAGGAGACAAGTAGTTGAGTCATTAACAATGCTACAGGAGCGCTGGGATTTTTTTTTATTTTTTTAAGGAGGAAGAAACGTGCAGACTGCACACCGCCCGCCAGGGCTCCCGCGGAGCCTCCCAGCGCCGGGACCTCAGGTACCTCCAGTGAGGCGAGCGCAGGCTCCGTTGCGGGACACCTAAATCCATCCCTTCCGAGACTCACTCGAGAGAAACTACTAAAACAAAAGTGGGAGGAGGGGATGGGACGTCCCGGAAGACTTAAAATCTTCTCTGTAACTACAGAGAAGTAGGTTTAAGTAACCCACTTACTCCTCTACTACAGAGGAGTAAGTATAGATTGAGAAAACTTCCAGTTTCACAGTTAAATATTATGAGGACTATTAAAGAGCTCACTCCCAACTTGTAAATTTTTTTCTGCAAAGAGGAGGAACGGCGGCAGTGAGCGCGCTAGTAAGAGATAAGGCAGCGCGCTACTTGCCCCCATCCCCTGATAGCGCTGCTTTCCGTGACGTTTTCCGAAACATCGAAAAACACAAACAAAAAGTTCGGGCAAGTTACTAAAGTCTCTTGAAGAAGCGGGGGGGTGGTGTGTAGAAATACCCACAAGACTTCTTCACATTAGAGCTAGAGGAAGACTTTTTCCCGCTCAAAAGGGGGGATTTGGGTTCTGGCTGCGGATGGCTGCCAGCGCCACTCGCAGCGGGCAGGCGGAGAGCGGACCCCGTACCCGCAGACGGCGGAAAAACAAACAAAAAAAAAACCCTGCAGGACACAGAGTCCCCCCCGGCACTCACCAGAAGCAATCCCGACACTTGCCCGGCTCCCATGGCGGCCTCCCGGTCCGCACGGATAGCTCTGACCACCTTTGCCGGCCAGGTGCAGATTTATAGCGCAGGGGGGCGGGCCCCGACGCTCCCGCCCCACCCCGAGGTTTCTTGCCACATCCCAAGCAAGAAATCACATTAGGAATATAACATCTGCGCAGCAAACCCTCACGGAGAGCTGCCCACTGATGAGAAAAGTTGCGGGTGGAAACAGAGTTTTTCCATCAGCATACAAACTAAGCATATAACTGGGTCTTCTAAAGCCTAAAAGCGTCCTCAGCTTTCTCCTCAGCAGTTATTCCTCCCAGAGAAATAACATTTCTGGCCATGATTTTCCTCAAGAATACCTTTTGTTTCCAATGCACATGTAACTGGCATGTAGGAATATTCACCCCCAGATGTTGAAATTGGATTCATTAGGAATATAACAGGATTCATAGGCTGTTCTTTTTCAGATTACTTTTTAATCCTCTGTGGCAGAAGCGGTAAATGTTGGAAACTCTTCCTCAGCTGATGCTTAATTAGTTTGTGTAGGTTGATAGTTTCTTTCACTGAACTGCTGCTATTGTGGTAACGGTGTTTATTTTACTTAACTGCAGTAACAAGTCCCAGTGAAATCCCTGTGAGTGAATTGTTTGCTAAAATAGAAATAATCCAAACAATTTCAAGCACTCACATTTACACCTACTGAAGGCTTCCTGCTTAGCACTGCTTCTCTTCAGGTGAGAAGCAGTGCTAAACAGGTGGGATTGGGTTCAGGTGGGCTTGGGTTGTTTGGGTTTTTTTCTGTTGTTTTTCGTAAACATTTCTCAAAGCCAGGATACAGCTGTACCCAAGAGATGTAAATAGCCTTACAGAAGTGGAGAGGCTCCTATCCATTACTCAAACACATGGTCCCAAATCAGGATGAGTGTGATGAGGAAGGCTGTGCTGACAGGCCACAGATGTGCTTACTTGCTGAAGTGTTCAAAGGAGATCAGTGGATGTTTTTGCACAGTTTTAGGAGCAAACACTTTCAAGGTACATATGGGACTTGGCACAGCCTGGCAGCAGAGGCAACCCCCTCTCACTGAGTTTTACACCACATGCAGCACGGGTCAGACCTCCTCAGAAAGAGCAACTAGGATGACATCCTTCAAAAAGTTACCCAGTCTGGATCAATAGTGTTGATATTCTTTCAGGATGTTTCCTCAAGGATGAAGAATACTTTAGTTTTCTGGAGACTTTTGCTAATACAAAGCCACTCTTCACCCTTTACTATTTGTGATCAGTTCCCTGAATGTCAGCTTCCTGCTGGCTCTTACCCTGCATGCTCATGTCAGAGAGCTGTGGTTCTCTTCATGAACTATCTACTCACTGTCATCAAGTAATCTGATGGAAAGGTTTCCTAAGTCCAAGACAAGTTCATATGTTTGCATGTACAACAGTGAAAATCAAGGCAACAATTTCTCTTTCTGACGAAGTTGCTGTAATTGGAAGACACAATTTCAGCCAGAAGGGTTTCAAAATGCTATTGCTGTTCTATCCTATGGCCTATGGCTGAGATTCTTGGAGACTATTTCCTGTAGCTTTTCCACTAAAAGGTTATGTATATATAAAATGCTATCAAACACAAAACCAAAAATAATTTGTCAGATAGACTGCCACTGAAAGTTGTGTGTAGTTTTATTTCAACATATCAAGCACAAACAGGTTTCCCCTAACTGGGGAATATGACAAGGAATGTACTTAAAAATTTGGAAACATTTACATTGAAAGATAGCCCAGACTGGCACCACCACTAAGTATTTTAAGGCTGTATATATAGCAGTACTTACCACTTGGAACTACTTCAGGCCAGAAAAGAAAGGCTTAGTATTGTCTGCAGTCTACAGAAAATATTGCAAATCTTTAAAAAATGGTGTAAAATAGGAAGACTATTAACAGAGTTGAACAATGCAGTGGCAAAACCCTCCCTCTTTCCTGACCTTTGACAATAAATGTGCCTAAGACTGAACACACGTACACCTACATCGCTCTCATCCTTCTCACCTATGCTGGGGCAGTGGATTTCTCTCTACAATGCTAGTGTGTGGTATTATAAAACAGCCATATAGCAAATAATAACAATAATAGTAAGTGACCAGGTTTTACAAACAGGCATGTCTGACATCACACTCGGTGGGCCAGACCCAGGACACCAGTCAGCTCCCTAAGCAAACAAGGAGCTTTCACTGAATACTTCCCATTTCCTAAAGAAGAATGGCTCTAGGAAATTGTGCATATTTACAGTTTCTGTGGAATGGAAAATAAAACACATCCTGAGGTCCCATTCTGCATGTGCTGACAAAACAGATCATGACTTAATATCCTGGGGGTGGATTTTTTGGACCAAGTGTTCTCCCTCCCATAATTAAAGGCAGCCGGACAGGCACCGTGGACATCAGTTCTTTACAGCTCCCCAGCTGCACTCCCTCACTCCTGGAACTATGACCCAGGCTGCCGTGACTTTTCCAAAATGTTGAGGTGATTACCATTTTGGGGTTACCAATACTGCTGGGTAATTATTAATTGCATCAGAAAATGACAAAACATAGAAAACGAATTGCACAATTAAAGCTACATTTGGCTTCAGCATTAAGGCCCATACAGGTTAAGAGGTCCTTGAAGATGTACATGTAAAAGGCAAAAATGACATAATCTGCAGGAACAAAGTTTTGCAGGTTCCTAGATCCCTTTTTAACCTCGTTTTTCCACTTTCTTCCACCTCTGCTGTGTTGGTTCTAAAGTGCTTTGGTGCCTCGCTGGGCTCCTTGCGCGAGTGGCCCCCTCCTGCAGCCAGTGATCATTATTGCTGCCAAACGTAGTGATTTTATTTGAAGACATAATTAATGAAGAGTTGACATGTAAGAAAGATGCAGAGGAGAAACCAACAACGAGAGTCCAGGAGGAAGCTTTCAGAAGAGGCCTTCCTGTGGAAGGACTTTTTGTTCAGAGCGCTGAGGTTTCTGCAAAAGAAAGCAATTATGATTATTTGTGTGCTGGAGAGAGGTGTGCATTCACACGTGTGTGCACACCCAGAACTTTCACACCAGGAGGGATCCCTCTACTTTGGTGACACCCTCATGGGGTGACAGCCCCCACAGACTTTACCTCCCTCTTTTTAACAGGAAGATTAGGTTGGCATGGAAAGGCACAAACCCCAAGAAATCTCTTCATCCAGCACCCATTCATAAACCTATGTGTTTAACCTATACCCTAACCTTCCCAAATACAAGAGCCTGCCCTGGAGACCCCAAGGAGCTGCAGTGAAGCTAAAACCGTATCACCAATGGCTCTGGCATCCAGAAATGGTGGTCCTCATGTGTGATCCCACCCCACTGAAGCCTCGGGAGGGCTGGATAATACTCCTCATGCAGAGGGGAATCAGCAGGGCTCCCTAGAGCAGATGCAGCAGTTAATACCTCCCTACAGGAGTCTGCAGGGCAAAGCCCTCTGTCAGCAGCAGGTGTGGTTGCTGCTTCCCCCAGTTGGCAACCAGCAATTTATACAAAACACGGGAGTTTAGTGCTTTTCACCACGGAGCCCAGTTTTTCAGACCACACCCCTGCATTTCTACAGCAAACTGCAGAAATTCATTACGTGCTCCACTTGAAGGAAGACTCACACATTCTTGCCTGGCAGAGATTAATTTTTAGCAAGGTCTGGCCCAGCCCCTCCCAACTTCTGCAGCTGTTTTCCAGTCAGGAGTGCCTGGAGGTGTGCTGAGGTGATGCTGCTCGCCCACAAAGGGAGTCTTAAGAGATTTCCTCCTCACTGTTTCAAGCAGAGTGGGGTTTGTCTTTCTGGTGTGTTAATTGATTACTTTAACTGCAACAACTTGAACAGCACTCCTGCAGCTCATAGAGATTCTCCAAAGGCCACAGAAGGCCACAGTGAGGAGTTAAATGCCACAAGTTATTTCAGGCCATTAAAATAATTGATTTCATGGCAGAAAATGGTTACCTGTGTATGTCCTGTTGGGCTTTCTGCAGGGATAAGACAGCTGAGTGAATTTCCTTCAGGTGATTCATTTCTTTCCCACACTGAGCGCACAGGCTTTCAAACCCTGTGGCAAAGTATTGAAAGACAATTATGTTTTGCATCATGATTCCAGTGGTAGTGATGAATCACAACACAGCAAGTGGCTGGCTGTGATCTAATTGTCACTGCTAGGGGGGACACTTTCAGGAGGAAACATGAGGAGGAGACAGGGAACAGAATCTTCCACCCAGAAGACCCAAGCCACTGTAACAGATTCTGTGACACTGGCCCTGGGTTGCTTCTCAGTCAGCTCTAAGGAAACAGCTCTCCCCAACTGAGGGAAGGAGAATAAAGTGCTCACACCTGCCCCCCTCTCTCAAACATTCAAGGTCACCTCTAACAAAGGTAGAGAAAAGAAAGAGAAACAAGGCCTATTTCCTATCTGTTCACTGGAATGCCTGTGTATTTTTCCTATTTTGCCAGGAGTTGGGGAATCCTTCTTGTAAGGCAGAAAGAGAAACAGTACATATAGAGAACAGAAACGCAGAACATTCTCTGGGTTGCCTGTGGGCTGTTGGCCCATGGTATTAACTGGCTGGGAAATGTCCAAGGGCAGACTCAAGGAATAAAGTAACAAGGGAAGAACATTAAAGCCTGACCCAGCGATACCCAAATACTTGCCATCATCATCTGAGAGCTCCTGCACTGACTCTGGCGTTGAACAGCTGCTCTCTGTGTTCTGGCTGTGGTTGGACGGCTGATCACTGGTTTTGCGGCGCCTGCAGTCTTTGGCAGACCTCTGGATAAAACAGGGATTGCAAGAGACTCAGTCTCTATTAAAGTGAAGACTTGTGTGTTTGCTTTAAACAAAACAGTTTGGGGTGCTGGGAAATACATGTGAGATTGTCACAATCTCAATAACTCTTAGCAGGTCAACTCTGGCAGCTACTTAAGGATATTACACACATGCCTCATACAGAAGCATTTCCCCAAATGACAACATTCTTAAGACACCTATCCAAATTATTCTTCTTGTAGCTTTAACTGACACATACTATGGATGAACCTTGTAAGTTCCTTTGCTGAGTTCTGTACCCAGTCAACCAGATATGTAATAGAGAGGCTGAAATCAGAAAAAATTAGAATTGAATTCCCCTGTGAAGATTTTTCAGAAGGTGCACCTAGGATCTAAGCATCACAGAACTTTTATACCTAATTTCTTGATGCACTTTGGAAAGCTTCTCCCCCTCATCTCAGATGGGTGAACCAAGCACATTGATTTAAACTTCTCACTAGAGGGTCTGAAAAGCAGCAATGAACCTCAACTTCCCCACTGCTTCAGAGACATTCAGATTTGGGGTATTATAAAGGAAAAGTCTATATACATAATAAGATGCAAGTTTTTCAGTGTAATATGTGTTATACTTAACTAGTTCAGCAGCTCTGCATTAGCAAAGTGTGTTATGAATGACATGTATCACTCCAAAGATGAAAGCAGTGAAATAGGAAAGTATCATCTCTGATTAAGGGAAAGGATGGAAAGATTTCCTTGTCTTGTCTGAGAGACAGTGAATGATAAAGGCTGATGGCAAAGACTGAAACTGAAGTCACAGGATCTCAATTGTGTACTCCAAAACCTATGGGAATTTTTCTGCTTTGGAAACAATGAATAGTGAAGTTCAGCTCAGTCACATGCTAAACTCAATATAAGAGTCACTGTTACTAACATTGGGTGGAAGAAACATGGCAAAATGGATAGAATACATCAATCAGTAATTATAATTTTTCAGAATTAACGATGGTATAATATTGCAGGTCTATGGTCACAAGCTATATGTACTCAAAAAAAAACTTCCAGCCTATGCTGTGCTTACAGAAAAAGCTGGAGGAAAGGGCTGTTTATCTAAAGAATCATCAAGAATACTTTATTCTGATGCTGGATGATTTTTCATCTTTTCTTTTATACTCTTTTTATACATTTTTTTACCCTTTCCCTTCCCTTATACCCTCTATACACATTCCTTGTACCTTAGCCCCACATGTTTATAATTCTTGTAGTCTGATATTTTACTTAGTTTGGGGTCTTGAGAAGCGGGAAGACCAAACATTCATGCTATCTCAGAACTAGAGGCTCCAACCTTGGATGGTGCCTTCTCTCTGGAACATATTTTTGTAAACGAGGCTGTAGTCTCATTTGAGGGGCAGGGGAGAATTAGAATAGCAGGACAATTACTTCATTTATTAAGTTTCTTATTGGGGGATTTCAGGTAGATATGCTAATTTGCGAAGTCCATAAATTTGTACACGCATTGTATGCAGTGTGCTTCTCAACATGTTTCCGCCTTTGACAAGTGTGCATCTGGTATCCTATTAAACCAAGGTAATACCCTTTTTCCCTTTAGTGCTGTGTCTGCTTCATATTTCTACCAGCTGAAAAGGCAACAATTTGACAAGACAAACTTTTTACCTTGTGCTGTGTAATTTGATTGTTTATGCATGCTGCTTTGTGGTTTGACATCCTAGTGGATAAGTGTCTTTCCATTGTCTGAAGTATTCCATCCTTCTCAAATTGGGCAATGTCGTTCAAAGGATCCCAAGGTCTTAGACTTTTGAGACCAAACAAAAAAAGAATCATCAGAAAAGCAAGAATCCCACACTAGGTGTGTTAAGACCAATACACTAATTCCACATGCATCAGGGCAGGCAATCATCCCTGACAGTAGCCAGAGTTTCCAGACGGAGTGACAGGAGTAACAGATACTTCCCCACACATTCACAGTTCCTTCCAATAAGTGAGGAGGTTCAGTCCCCAGAGGCTTCATCCTTCTTGCCCAGGGGAGGAGAGCACAGTTGTTAACTGCTCTGAACAGTGCAGAAGATCCCTGCTAATAATAATAATTCCACACTTGATTGCAGCAATAGGGATTTACACCAATGGCATAGTGGATTTTCCATTGCCAAGCCCTCATTTCCAGCTATTCCCAATTACTATCATGGATATGTATTCTAGTGATGACATGGAGATCAGAAAGGGCAAGCTCTGGACATAGTTTTGGGGAATGGCAGGACTCCAATTATAGGTCTGTAGCCCTGTCTGCATCCCTGGGAACTCAGGCAGTGAGGTCTGTTGGGAACCCCAAGCCCAGCACTCACTCCTCATATTTGTAGCGCCATTCATTGGTCCCAGCATCGTGATGGAACAGCAGCGGTTTCCATTCCGTGCCACTCTCCTTCCGCTCCCGGGCAGCATTCCTCTGCTCCTCTTCCAGCACAAACTTTTCTTGCGTTGCCTTGTGTTGATCGCCTTTGTTTATGGCACTGGTAACATGCTGCCAAAGCCTAGAAATAAACAGGGAAGGAAGATTAAACCACCTTAGAACCGTCTATGTATTTTGCCAGCTGGAACTTTAGAGCAGAAACTTGTTGGGTCTATTGATACTCCAGCAGAACCGTACCAGGATTGCTCAGCTTCTGTTTTAGCTTGTAAGTTAAAGGAACTGAGAATGGCAACACTGAATGCTGTATTACAGTGACCTGCTGAAGTACAGGGAAATTTCTCTTAGATAACATCACCTACAATAATCATTAAATTCTTCAGTGCTGTCTGTGTGAGTCATAAGGTAGTTGTGTTCAACTCTCTGAGATCCGTGGCCTCTTTAGAGCTGATTGATGGACAACCTGTTCTGTTCCTCATCTTTCAGGCACTTCTGTTTAGAAGGCTTTGTGTCAATCTCTATCTCCAAAGCAAAGGCTTTATATTTAAAGTTCAAAAGCATGGCAAAATGAATTCATGTGCACATCTTGCAGCTGCACATGCACCTCCTATACAGGATTTACAAGCAGATCTGTAGGAGGCTGATTCAATCCACAAGCAACGGGCATGTCCTTGTGCTCACAAGCTGCAAGCACGAACACAGGTTTTCACTCACACTTGTTTGCAGTTGGCAAAGGATATGTGATCTCTTCTATGATCTGCTGTCACTGAGCATCTGCCCGGGGCAGAGGATCTGCCTTTTACCAGAGAAAAATCAATACCTTTTTTTTCACTGTAGCCAAGCCATCATCAGCCTCTCCACAGTTTCTCTAATCAGAGCACTTTAATGCTCATTTCAGATTGGAAATACTTCTGAGACTAGCAGCTAGCCCTCCCAAAACATTAGTGTATGCTTTAGTGCTCAGAACATGCACAGGAAATCCATGCTGTTCCAGTATTCCCAGCTCCACAGAACACCCATCCACCATTTAGAAGATGAATTCATTACTGCATTTAATTTGGAGCTTGCTGTGAAGCTCTTAATTTAAAAGTGATCCTGAAGCTTTCATTATATTTCTAGTGCCATACATTAACATATCACTTCCAAAAATGCAGCCTCTTAGATAATTAACTGAACTCAGAGCAATGCCTTCTTTTTCTCTCATTTTTAACAAGTCACTCCTATATTTCTGTGTATCAATCTTTCATCAGAAAAACAAAGAAAGAAAACTCGGTGATGGGGATGGGGGAGGGAGGAGTGGGAATAACAGCCTGACAAAATACTGTGCTGGTGTGAAGTCTGTCCTAAGGAATGCAGTGGTGTAAAGAGCAAGTCCTCTAATTCTAAGAACCACAGAGGGACAGCACAAAATTGCTTGGCAAGGGCAAATTACACCATCAAGAGTTGCATGTGTCAGACAGTGAGACCCTCCACAGTGAGCTGCATGATGGTATGAGCTTCAGAGACTCTCCAGCAATTGTGAAAATAGGTGATTTTCAGCACTGCAGGAAGGACTAAGCAATTCAGGCAGAATATAGCCTGGATTAGATGGCAATTTATTCATGCAACTGTCAGCATAATAAAGAGCTTGGTGAAATGTCTGTTAGGGATCTTTATAAGCTTTCCTTTTGCCTCTTTCCCCTGGATGCATGTATCATTATTAGTCTCTGATGTAGGAAAGGGAGTCAGCTCTGGCCATAAACTCCAGTAAATAGAGAACTGGGGATTCTTTATCCTCAAGACCAAGATTCCTCATCTCCTTTAAAATAATCTTCTGAAGATTAATAGGTAAATGTACTGCAGTCTGTTCTGCTCTGCAGAGTTAACAAATGTGCTCTGTAAGTTACAAATACAGACTATATTGCCCATAATACCTGCGCAGTCCAGAACAAACTGAATCTTCAATGTGTTTCGATTTTCATGCAATCCCTTTCTTTACCTATAAAAAGGGGAAACTTCTTAGTGTGATGTGATGCGGCACCAAAATCAGATGTCCACGGAGAAGTGGAAAATGTAATGCAGAGCCACACAGCAAACTGTATGTGCTGGCTTGAGATGTTAGCTGGTGCTGGCTGGTGTTGGCTGGTGCAGGCTTACAGTAGAGAGGCAGCACAGCAAGTTTGTTTAAAGCCAGCCAGCTCTACATAAAAATGCTCCATTCACAATTCTTGCTCAACAACTGTTTGGTGTGCATCCCTTCTACTTCCTAAATGCATTTGGTTTGCATGGCTTGGTTTTTGGTAGTGGTGGGGGAGGAGGGGCCCACAGAGGTGGCTTCTGTGAGAAGCTGTCAGAAGCTTCCACAATGTCCAGCAGAGTCCCTGATGGCTCCAAAGATGGACATCCCGCTGGCCAAGGCTAGGCCAACTAGAAATGTTGGTAATGCCTCTGTGATAACAGATTTAAGAAAAAATCAAAACAAAGGTTGTGGTGCAGTTTTAATTGTGACTACAGAAGAGCAGAGTGAGAACACAAGAAGAGCAACAGACAGACACCAAGGTCAGTGGAGAAGGAGGGGCAGGAGGTGCTCCAGATGCCAGAGCTGAATTTCCTCTGCAGGCTGTGGTGATGACCATGGTGAAGCAGCTGTGCCCCTGCAGCTCCTGGAGATCCACAGGGATGCAGAGATCCACCCGCAGCCTGTGCGGGACACCCACGCTGGAGCAGGTGGATGCCTAGTGGAGGCTGTGACCCTATGGGAGGCCTGTGGACACAGGAGCCCACACTGGAGCAGCCTGTCCGTGAAGGACCCCATGGAAGAGTGACCCATGCTGCAGCAGTTTCGGGAGGACTGTTGCCTGTGGGATGGACTCATATTGCAGCAGTTCACAGGGAGCTGCTGCTCGTGAGATGGAGGAGCCACATTGGAGAAGTTAATGGAGAACTGTCTCCTGTGGGAAGGACTCCACAGAGCAGCAGGGGAACGACTCCTCTCCCTGAGCAGCGGGAAAAGCCACAGGTGATGAACTGACTGAATACCCCAGCCTCCTGTCTCCTTGCACTGCCGTGGGAGGAGGCAGAACTGTGAAGGAGGGAGGGGTGGGGGAAGGTCTTGTTAGGGGCTTATTTTACTTCTCATTATCCTCGTCTGATTTTGTTAGCAATAAATTCACTTTATATCTCTAAGTTGAGCCTGTTTTGCCATCAACGGTAATTGAGTATTTTCTCTCAGTCCTTATCTGAAGTCATCAATCCTTCATTAAATTTTCTCTTCTCTGTCCAGCTGCAGAGCAGAGCGAGTGTGTGACTTTTGTGGGTACCTGGCATTTGGCCAGGGTCAAACCACGACACTAAGTCATATCCTAGAACTACATTTTTAGGTAACCTAGATTACCCTACAAAGCCTGGTGCAGACTTCATTGGAGATCTCAGCTGAAATTATGAGGCAGGGTTAAAAATCTGTTTAATTACATCAATTAAAAAAATCCTTTTATGTGGTTCAAAGTACTGCTCTGCTGATGCCAGGACTTTCCACAGTTCCTACACCTACTTTAAGAGCTTGTGGTTGAAATAACCCCTCTTAACAAGATATCCAACCTCAGGCTGACATCCTGCCCTTTCATAAAATGCTCCAGCAGTTACAGAGATCTCTGGAGTCCAGGTGGAATTTTTATTTCAAGTAGATAAAATGTAGCTTCCACTATTTCTCAGCCCAGGTCCCTGCTTATTTCAGAGCTGTACTTCATGGAATACTCCAAAGTTAATAGGCTGGAAAGAAACAGGTAAATGGCTGGGTAATGTGTGAAGACAAAGCAGGTCTTGAAGACAAAGGACACTGCCTTTCCAGGACTGTGCTGAGGAATTGGAGGAGTCCTGCTGATGAGAACCCTGCTCCCAAGAGAGAAGCAGCAGTGAGATGTTTCCCAAGCTCCCTACCTCTCTGACTCAAAGTCTGTCTGCTCCTCAAACAACACAATGTGGCGCTTCAGTCTCTGCCTTCGCACTTCACTGGTCGGGTTCCAGAACATTTCTGTGTTCCCATTTTTCAACTCATTTATATGTACTTCCCCATCCTGGGAAGGAAAAAAAATGAAAAGGTTAATGACAAGCAGTAACATAGGGCAGAAAAGAATCCTGACAAATTGAAGCTGCTCCTGGATTATGATGAGGAATACCAGTTGGTTAGGAGGCTTCTTTCCTCCTCTATCCCATAAAATCTCACTGAACACTTCTTGAAAGTTCCTAAAATGCTATATGAGGCAAGGCATTCCCAGCAACAGTGGCTCAATTAATCAGAGGAGGAAAGGACCTGGTTCCTTCTCTTAGTCTTGTCCCCAGACCCGAGTGCCCCAGAAGCCCTAATATGCTCTTCTTTCACCATTCTTCCTCCCAGCTACCACCCAGCACATATAAACAAGACCCTATGCTCCTTTTCCAATATTTCTTCTATTTCTCAGTGCTGAAATTTCACACAGACCTTACTGAAATACCATCTCCTAGAAAGAAGAGCTAAAGCTGAGATACTCTTTCACTTTTTTGGTTTTGTTGTTTTGGGTTTTTTTTGGTTTCAGGTTTTTCTATTCCTGCTCCCAAATTTCACTTAGCACTTCAAGATGCCAGGGGTCTTCAAGCCTTTCTCTTTGCCAATTTGATTGGCAACCAACTACCAGCTGATCTGAGGCTGGCTAGACATTATTGCTGTGTCCCTGCTCAGCTAATCTGCTTCCCAGCCTTGCTCACAGAGCAGCAATGCCACAGAGCTGGAGAAGGGGGTTTATGAATTGAAGAGCCTGACACTGAGTGAAATGAATCTGATGGTTAAAGCTGCTGAGCTGTGTATTGGTGCCATTCAGCTGCCTGGTCATGGTACTCACACCAGGTAAATCCTATTTAGGTCATGGCTATTAGCTTTGCCTGTAGCTGCCTAATTTCTTTGTGTCCCATTGGCTGTATTTCTCTCCTGCCCTGTTTCCTGATTCATGTCTCAATGTCATCACATCTTCAGCTGTGAAATGCCTTCAACCCTGAGAGACTCTCATCCCTCCTCAAAGTCTGCCTCAAGACTTCCCCTGCCATGTCCCAATATGCCAGTTCCAGGACTGATCCCAGGTCCCCAAGAGACCCCCAGTGTGGATAGGACCAGGCAGGTATGATTATGCATCACTACATGCATCTTTAAGAAGCATATACACAAGCACTCAGCTGCTGCTGTGATCCTAGGACTGAGAAGCATTGGGATTTGCTTCCCTTCTTTATTCAGGTGGGTTTTCAGGTCCTGAGGCAGAAATTACCTTTCAGATGCAAGGATTTCTGTCAGGAAACTAGATGGTGTCAGAGAAAAACCAGGAGCACAGGGCAATACTCCCAGTGGGGAGGGAGGAGAACCAACACCATCCCTACTGCTGCACAGCAGCTCCTCTGTTCACAGCACACAACTGCAAGGGCAGCTTACAGAGCCACCCTTTCAAAACCATTTAACTTCTTTTATACATCATTACAGTTTTGTGCACACTAACAACCAGGACAAAGAACAAGGGAGGAGTGTATAAGCAGAAGGCTGGGAGCTGAGCAGCACACAGCCATGTGGCCCAGCAGAGCCCCTGGATTATGTGCTCTTGTGGGTGGTGTGGCAGGACCCACTGCAGACAAGGTCCTCCACAAGCAAACACAACTCACCACTGCCCAGGATCACCCTGCAGGAAAGGGAGCTCAGAATGGAGCAATTCCCTTGTATACACCCAGAAAGAGCAAATCTCCCAATTTCAAAAGCTAATTTCACTAGCTTTTTATGTAAAAAGACAGATTGCCTGACAGGAGGAGTCCAGTACCAAAGGCTACCCTGTGGTTAGGACCTCACTACAGAAAGGGCTTTATCCAGGCACATTTCACATGGCCTACTTTAAATACCTCCTTTAGGATGAGACAAATCTTGTCTCAGAAGTGGCAATTTCTATACACTGGAAAGGGAGCACAGGACAACTGTAATGATGATGGTAGGTGTCCAAATGTTGCTGAGAGAAATACCTATGTGTCCAGCCCAAAGCCAGGGCTCACTGCTTTTGTGTCAGTTACCAGGAATTCCAACCAAAATCAGATTACATCGTTCATTATGCAACTTTATTCTTGCTGGATTTTGGCTTGAGGGTGAATCACTTGTGTATACTGGGTGCACAAAGGTGCCAGGTACTCTGCTGACTGTTCTGAGCTGCCCATACAGATAAGACCCTCACCAAATCTATGTCTCTGTCCTTCAGCTGATGAACAGGTTAGGAACTGTCTTCTACCATAAAGGCTTTCTGTGAAAATAATGAATTCAAAACCCTGTAAGTTCTTCCCTGATCCTGATCTAACTGGGGAAGTAGGGAACACAGGAGACAAAAGGAAGCCTCACGATCTTTGCAATCACACCTAATACACACTCTATTTGCTGCCATCAGCGCCTGTCCTAAGCCTCAGACCCTAAATACAGAACCACTGGCTTTGGCAGAGACCCTCCTTAACGTTCCCAGTTTTGGCCCAGGCTCTGGGAGTGCATGTGTTACTCACACTGCAGAAGGATGGGACTATTGAAATGTAAATGACCTTGAGATGTACCTTGAAAGGTGTGGCCCAGGCTCTGCTCGCCTGCATGCCCTGGGGCTGGCAGGAAGAGGCAGGACAGGGCCCTCCCAGCACCCATTCCAAAGCAGGGAGCCTGCCAAGGGCTGCCAGTCCTCCCTCGAACCTTGCAGCCATGGGCACGTAACCTGTCAGCAACTTGGATTATCAAATGTTACCCAGTGTCCAGTGAGACTCGCTAGCACTTCTTCTCCACATTTAATCTTCCCCGAGATTTGATTAATGCTTGTGCTGCCACCGAAGAAGGGCTGTCAGGGGAGAAGAGAAATAGCAGATGTGATCAGTCTAGTGAGGATGGGAAGGGAACCAAACAGTGATGCAGCAGGAGTGAAGAAAAGCGCAACCTGCTTGACTTCCACTATTTCTGGGAAAAGACAGAATGAATTCTAACATGGATTCTGTCTCACACTCTGTCCCCTTCCTTCAGTTTGTAATACCAAAATCACTGTAGCTGCAGGTAGGGAGATAAACCTTGAAGTGCATTAACACTCAGCAGTGCAAGCCCTCATCTTTATTGGAAATACACTTATTTATTGTCAGCTAGACATCAGGATAAGTGTATGTGGGCAACTCCTTCCCACTGTCCAGAATCACAGCCTTTGCAGCTTGTCCAAAGAAAAGGAGCAGCACTAGTGGTGATTCTTCTTGCTTATGGGACAGCAACAGCAGTTGGCACTGCTGATGACTTCATGTGCATCAAGTCTCCAGTGTGAAGAAACTCTTGCCAGCAACAAAAAAAAAACCCCAAAAACCACAAACCAAAGAAAAAGGGTATTTCCAGAGTCAAGGAAAAAAAATCTCAGAACAATGGAAAATTCCACCCATCTCCTGGCTGCCAAACACAGGAAACACCAGTGAGAGAGTGAGCAGCTCTTCTATTCACAGAACACATTTCTTCAGACGTTTTTAGCAGGCACTTTCCAATAACATTTGTGCAGAGAAACCTTTGTGTGTGTGTGTGTGTGTGTGTGTGTGTGTGTGTGCGCGTGCGTGCATGTGTGTTAAATAACGATATAAACCCAAATTTCACACAACACCCATGGATAAAAAAAAAATCACATATATCTCAAGCATCACTCTGTGCAATCCAGAAGAGAACTGGTACATACACAAAATAAAAACAAAGTTATGGGGCTTACCTCACAATTCTACTAAAAATAGACAGGTAGGAAATACTCAAAGTAGAGCATGTAATTAAGTCATGAGGACTTTTGTGAGACATGCTTGGATGAAGCATACTGGCTTCAAGCCAGAAAAGAAGCACTTTAAGCTGTGAAGTGTTCGTAGGTTTGAGATGACACCCAAGTCAGGGAAATCTCCCTTTGGCCTTGCCTCAAAGCACTTTGTACACTCACTGTATTTTGCAAGCAAAACTAATTGTCCCTGCCGTAATAGAACCCACACTGTTGTTGGCAAACTTTCAGAACAAAATCTGTCCAGTAGCCAGATGCAGGCAAACTAAGTTATGTAAAATTAAGGCTTCCTTGGGTCAATTCGAGTTGCACCAAGCAAAACTGACTGCAGGGTGATACCTTGTCTCCAGGCAGGCCCTGCCCTGGTGCTCACATATATTGCTGGTATAGAAATGATCTTGTGTGCATGGTCAAACCCTGCCTGGGGCGCAGGGGCAAGCCTGAGACCCATTCAAAATGGGGGCCCCAATGTCTCTTACCTTTAGCTTGAATTCCAGTTCTGCCCTGTGGTTAGTTTTCTCACAGTCAATGGTAACTTTACCTCCAAGCTCCATTGTCATGGTACCATATAAAAGTCCTGAAAGGAAAAAAAGAGGCTTACAAAAGGCTCCAGAGGAAGCAACCTTCCTTCTCAAGTCAAGCTGGCTTTTGCTGACAAACTGTGAAATTCATTACTTGGCTTAAAGTTTTGAAAAGACAGAACCAGAGGAGAATTTCTAGTAAATGGCTGTTTACTATAAGCATGAAGAATCCCCTCGAGTCCATACGCCCCGTTTTAAACACCAGCTAGGAAAGAGCTTGACTCACGGGTGCTATTAGTGCAGCCGTGGCAAGCTGAAAGTGGGACAGGACAAATAAGGAAAGTTGTGCCCAGCAACCTCATTCATACTAGTGCTTAAACAGATCCTTTCACTTCTCTCAGGGTGAATGAAGAAGAGAGAAGCTGCAATGGGATTCACCAGAATATGGGAGACTAGAGGTCATGTAGGGGACTTCTTATATACATTTACCATTTGCTGAAGAGGTAATTTGCAGAAAAACTGGTAAGAAGAAGATTATGCACAGGAATAGTTCACAGAGGGGAGTGATACTGTGAGGTTACTGTTTTCAGTACCCTGGTACCCAGGTCCTTCTAAATATGAACTTATAAGTCAATGTGCCAAATTAAAAAATATTTAAAACACAAAACTGGATCTAACTGCTGATTTTATCACTGTGGTTAAAATGGCACAGACAGAGCTTCCTGAGGAGCAATGAATCAGCAGCCATGCCCCAGCATTAGTGTACACTGGGTCCACAGAGTAAAGCCATACAGTAGCAGGTACCAGCCTCACTGAGGCAGATCATCCTCTGAGAAATACAATGACTAGAATAACAAAGAAATGGGAAAAGAAGTCAGGAATTTCCTTTTTTCTCAAAAAGCCAGAAAATATATCAAGCAATTTTAATGTTAACATAAGAAAATCTTTTTCCCCTCAGAAGCTCAGAAATGTAGTCTTATTCTTTCCATCTTCACTTTGTCTGCAGTGCATATATGCAGCATTTTTCTGTTTCTACATAGTGTGAAAACTAAAGTTGATGGGGCTAACTCTCCCCTGGGCTGTGCACAGATAAACCAGAAATCCTTCAGTGAGGATTAGTGAAGGTCACCCACTGTGCACTATGACTCATGTGTGGAGAGAACCAGTGCCAAAGTCAGTCAGTAAGACATCATTTTGTTACTCTTCCTGTTTGCTTCCTATTTGAAGAGTCATACTTTACCTTTACAGTGGGCATATGGCATAGTGATTATATAGTCTTCCCCTCTGTTTAGAAACATAAGCTTTGCTTTCCCATCCAACAGCGCAGAAAGTGAGTTGCCTAGAATATAAAAAAACAAATACATACACATTAAAAAATTCATGTTATACTTGGTCCCTCCTCCTACTTTAGAAAAAGAATTTCCATTTCAATGTAGGCCACTAATGAAAGAAGAGATACAAAATGCTCATAATTCAGGACCCTGCAAATCATGCGCAGCTGGGGGCAGGCAGTTCTAACAAACTCTGCTTTATGGCTCTTATTTGCTCTGGCATTTAGCCCTTCTTGCAGAAAGAGCAGTAGATTAAACAGGTCATTAGTGGGAGCTTTAAAGTTTCTCAGGTCCTCCTGTTCTCACAACTTTTCTGATTGTGGGAGATCCCAAATAAACAAATGAAAATGCCAGAAGGACAGGAAAGACTATCTAAAAGTGTTTCAGCAAACAGATGTAGCAGAGGATAGTAATTAAGGAATGTTTGTCTAAACACAAAAACTATTTCAAATAGCAAGACTGTTTCAGAGCCTGGAGTTGTGCTGTTTCCATTGATATTAACAGGCTGCAGGACATTTTGAAGGTCTGGGGTTCAACTCTTAGGAGTCTGGGAGCCAGATAAAGGGCTTACTTTTTTTCAGAGACTTTTGTGTTTGTTGGCTGGGTGTCAGAACTGGGAAGTGACTCATCATGAGCACATACTCAGTGCCTACTGACAATCCCATACATTCTCATGAGCCTTTGCCTTCTGAAAAACAGATTTTTAAAGCTCTCAACCTTTCTATCTGATTTCTTTTAACATCAGAGTGGTGTCACACTGAAATGGTGGAAATGGGGAAGACCCAGAAGAACCAAGACAAGGAATTAGGCTATCCCAGTGATAGGTTTGTCAACCATTTTTTTGTTCTTAACTCTCAACACATGCAGGAATGATTGAAAAACAAACCAAAACTGATTCCACAACATTACCTGGGAGAGGCCCAGAATTAATGCCTTACCATAAAACTTGGACCTAGCTAGAATGCTGCCAGTTATGCAGAATCCATCCTTCCTATTGCTGACGTGAAAAGCTGACACTGGTGGGTGATGGGACACCTAGGATACGAACAGGCAGAGGTCATTTAGAGCAATCTGCACAGGCCAAGCAGAGCAGGGGGTGCACACTAAAGGGAGGAACACAATACATGACACCATTATGTATCAGAGCATTATACATCTAAACTTTCCTCCCCCAGCCTGTATTTTCTTGAGCTTGTGCACGTGAGATCCCTTTTAGGCCAATAGGTAGAGTGTAAGATTTTCAACACAATAAATGAACAGTGCAGAGCTTTAGCGCAGCATTTCAATAACCTCCATGAAATGCATGCAGTGGCTGAAATAAAAAATTTAGAAAAGGTAAAATTATCTGATTAAATAGGGAAAAAATCGATATGAAACAGGGAATCCCTTTACCAAAGACCACACAGTTTTCACATCCCTTCATTAACACTCAAACTACATTTTGTAAATTTCAAACTACATTTTGTCAGGCCAGTTAACTTATGAGTTCTGCCCTTCATTTATTCACAAAGACATAGACATAAGCCCTCATTTGACCCCTATTAAAATCATAATAGAAAGTTTAGAAAATAAAAGACGGAAGGATTTGGCTGTGTGTTTTATGCCCCTTTTGACAGAGGCGACACAACCCACATTTTATTAACAATAAGGAAACAGTATGGCAGAATCCCATGTTAAAGGTCTTTATTAAAGAAGCTGATGTTATGTATGGGAGACCTGCTTTTATAGCCGAGTGCCCACCAAACCTCACATAATTTCTGTAAATCTGAAAAGAAAAAAGATTGGCAGCCAGTTTACCCCATGTTCTGCTCTGACTGTTTGCACAGAGCTCCAGGTTCCTCTCCTAGGGTGAGACGAGTAGCATGTTTCTATGCATGGAGGTGCAAGCAGGTTGGTGTTTGCAACACCTGAGCATCCAAACAAAGCAACTTACCTGTTCTGCTATGTAAAATGTGTGACTGTTCGTCTGAGGGTGAAACCAACAGCAGCGAAATGTCTCTCCCAGAATAGGGTTGTATGGCTTTTTTATTCCCTGAAAAACCAAGTAATCAAAACCTGCTTCAACTGAAGATTTGCAATCCAATGCTATAGATGGCCACAAAACAACATAATAATTTTCTCCCTGATTTTTTAAACAAAGTCAATCACAAGAATAAAAACTGAAGAGCTAGTAACATATCCTCCTAATCTAATTTTATCTTTTCATCTGAGCCATGGATTAATCTGTTATTCTTACCAATTTAATATCTAATACTTCCCAATCAAAACCTTACAAGATGATCAAACTTTATTATTGCTGCTACTACAAAAAGCAGGTGCATACTGATGCGGACACATGGCACAGTGGTACTAATTGTCCTGAAAAGAGAATGGAGACCTGCTTTCAGCAAAGGGAAAAATCTTGCATCCCAGGACATGTTACTTGTTGATGATCAGTTTTGCTTTCTAACTGTCCAGTGCAAGGGCTCTGAGGTTGATTGCCACTATTTTGCGTTCACTGTCTACTCTGAAACCAAATGTAACTCCAGTTTTAAAAGTAATGGTCAAAGTCTTCTGAGCAATAGAAGAGGTAAAGCCTCAAAGGAGAGGCAATAGAGAAATACAAAACCATAACTGAAGATTTCAATGCCCATTACAACCCCAACTTTATGCCTCATTTTACCTTTGGCTTCTTATAGAAGCCGGACAGATACCACCTCAAAACTTGCTTCATCCGAGTGTAGGGATCATCTTCAAGAACAGCCCTGAAGAACAGAACATAAAATTCTCTTTATACTGATCACACATCCCATTAATTTCTTACCAGTATAATAACATCAATTTCAATTGTTTTTCCCCACAACTAAGGCGAAGTAATTTCTGTGCTGCTGCCAGTGAAAAAGGTGTCTCCCAGCAGAAATATATATTTTTTTATAACATACGTCACACAACACAAACATAAACTGGGCACCCCTTGCCCTGGACTTCTGCAAAAAGACTAATAAAAATTCTGGAATGTATCAGGTTTGATTGGACATTTGAGTAGGTCAATGTGGGATTACCACTCACACTAGCATTGAGTCACAGCTAGCAGAACAATGTGAGTCATAAAAACAAACCTATGCCATCAAAATCAGAGTATTCTAATTTTGTCTCTATTTTTTTGTTTCCCTCTTTCATAAAAGATCTTTAAGCTGATGTGCTACTTGAACTCTGTCAGTACTCTGAGTTCTCATACAATATTTCAGGTTGGAAGGGACTTCAAAAGTCATCTCAGCCAGCACCTCCAAACAATGCTCAAAGATGAAGCAGGAAGTAAACAAAACCAAAGGTATTCCTGGTATTTACAACCATTCAGTCAGATTTAAAAATCAACTTGGGTAAGTTATTGCAAAATTCATTTAGAAGGTTCATCCGAACCACAAATTTAATGAATTTTTAACAAGGCCTCCAAACCTCTTGAAGTGTTCTTAGATCTCAGCACTGAGGAGAACCATTTCCTTAACTTCAGATGTTACAAGTACCACAAACAAGGCTTGAAAATACCATGATTCTGTAATTACCCAGGGAAAGTGGAATAAAAACGAGTAACTAGTGCTGCTATTAGAATACTGCACATACTGGCTTTACAATCCACCAGGTATATCTCATTGAGAAGGCAGGTCCTATCCGAAAGTAAAACATTTCCTATTTTCTACTCTGCTACTCCCAGCAGGCCTCTCTCATCAATGGTTTTAAAAGATGTTTCTTACTTGTTTATCAGCCATAAAAAGTATATTGCTTTGGGGAGCAGAAGTGCTTGACAATTTTGGTTGCTCTCTGTCCTACTCCCCTGTGTACACAAGTACACCAGAAGGTGGCACAGCTCTCTTGTGCAAGACTCAAAGGCATCAGCTGAATTCCCATCAGTTCCAGTCAACAGCAGCAAATATGCTCATGTGCAAAGGTGGTTTTGTCTGGAGTTTAACTTTTCCTTCCTTGCCCCTCACTGGCAGCAGTCTACCTGTAAATTTAGTCACTGCAGCTGGTGCCTGGATTGATCTGTGCTCAAGCCAGTGACCTCTGTATTATTTGGGAGCTTTTCTGGCACAAAAACAGATATTTTCACAAATATAAGAAGAGTGCCCAGGTCAGGCACCATCTGTGCGCTGCTTACTGGGAGAGCAGGTCAGCGTGGTAGTAGTAGTCGGAGAGTTTGTTAAGGAACGAGCGTGGCTCCAGGATGAAGGTGGGCAGCACCACCCGGGACAGGTCCATGCCAGGCCGCAGCTGCTTCAGCAGGATCCACATCAGGCTCTTGTTCTCCTCAGAGACGGTTTCTGTCTGAGACGACTCCCCTGTCTACAAAGGCAAAGGGAACTTCAGGGCAGAACCAGGAAAACCATTCCTCGTGGGTGCATTTCCCTGGCGGGTCCAAGCTCACCCATGCCCTGCCAGGCCCTGGCACAGGTGTGAATGCTCACCTACACCATTCCAAAGAGACATGAGCGATGTCTCAGCAGAAATGAATCCCCAAAGCAATGAAGTGATAGTACAGGAAGCCCTGGGTGTCTGTGAAGGCTGCCACGAGGCAGGGAGCACACCTCAGTTGTGCTCCTTCCTGAGCCACTGCCTCCAGACACCTCAGGGCTGTGATGGGCCAGCATGGGCCAACATTAGCCAAGGGGACTCTGCTCTGCAGGCCCGCAGGAGGTGTTGACATGCCCATGGCTGTTACAGCATCCTGTGTCCTGGTGGATGCACAGAAGAAGCTCCTCTCAGTTCCATTCTCAGCAAATGAGAGATGGTAAGATTCACTGTTACATTAAAAATTAGGAGGTAAACAAGTAATCAACAGAGAATAGAAGCAGTCCTCCAAGTTCTAAACAAGACTAACTGGTGGATCAGTATGGCAAAGGCCCCACTGCCAGGCAAGAGGCACAAAAACTCCAGCACCTGCCAATGCTGCTCAGAGCCCTCTGCAGCAGAAGTGTGGGTATTGGTAAAAAAAAGCCAGGATTGTGCTGTGGCTTCCGGCCTAACTGTCCTATACATTCTATGGGTCGACAAGATGAGCACACAGAGGAATGGGCCTTTCAAGCCAACAGAGAAGGAAAATGAAACTGAATTTTCAAACATGAATGCCATTTTAATGCATCTTACACATTGTAACAATGAAAAAGAATATTTAGGCTTTCTCTGATTTTAGTCAAGAAATTTCTTTGAGAAAATGGGCACAGATCCACTTTTGGAATTGACTTTGGTTTGGGAGAGGACATAGCACATCAAAACAGGATTTGCAGGTGGTCTAAATCACTAAATATTCATTTCCACCACTGAAGCATTGCCACCGTGCTGGCTCACAATCAGCCCTACAGTCACAGTCACAGTCACAGTCACAGTCAGTTTACCACTCCTACAGAGCTTGCAGGCTGAGGGAATTTCAAACTCAGGAACAACAAAGCTCTGCTACTTTAATTGCTTTTCCAGTTTTGTACTATTCTTCTTTTGACAGTCCGATGCAATACACAGTTTGAAACTCCAAGGAGAAATGGAATACCACAGCATCAGCTAGGGCTTACAATGCACATGGGTCTGTCAGAACTCTCATTATTTATCCAGGTTCTCAAGTGCGCATGTATTGGCAATATAAGTTAATGCCATGTTGAAATTGCTGGACAAAGTGTTACTCAGAATGAGTCACTGCACAAGGGACGGACAAAAACAGAAAGAGAAGGAGGGTGGAGGAAGATGTGAAGAACCTCAAATAATTTCAAATAATCCTTTTTATAACTTGTTAAAATTAAAAGCTTGGAAAAAATGGGGGTTTTTTTGCTATCAATCAACCTACTGAAGTGTCTATTTTGTATTCTAGACCAACTCTTGCAATCTCAAAGTCCTTCTGACACCTGTCTCTGCCTTCACATTCCAACTGCAAACAAGGTAAAAGCGGAATGCCAAATGCACAAACACCTTCCAAGAACGCAGAGATGTACCTACCTACAAGCACACCTTTCAAATGAGCCCTGGAAGCCAAGCTGAACATTTGACAGTGCCAGTTTGTGACCTTTGTCCTGCCACACCCAAACTGCACACACAGGCTGAGAGGCACTTTCAGCTTAAGATGACAACCGATGTTACTCTTGGCACATGTTTACCTTGATACATCTCCACCAAGAGGAGCTACATCATTGCATAAAACCTGTTTTTGTTCCTTTCACCAGCGAATTCATACTCAACAACTAGGTGTGGCCCAGGTGATGACAGCCCCACCTCTTGAAGAAATCTTACAAAACATCTAATGGCCAAGGCCACGTGCAATTCGTTTTGGAAGCTCACTGGATGCTACCTGTGCCTGAGCAGACACACTACAGAGAGCCTTATTTAATGCTACACAAAGTGTCACTCTACAACAGAAATGTAGTCTCTTTCACTTGGTTTGTAGTGCATTTTTTTTTTATTTTAATGTAAAACTGCAGAGATTTCTCTCCCTCACACACACCCACATACACACATAATGCAGCCTGTAAGGTTTGTTCAAACACCAGAATATCAGCCTGCTCTACCAATGCTTCTAAGACAACTTTGTCATGTAGCAAAAGGTCATCTCAGAATAAGCAGCTGACAGAAATTAAGTTTGCTTTCATTTTGCTGCTGCTTAGTTGCTCATCTATATTCAAAATCCCCTGTTTGAACCCTGTTACCATTTGCTGTGTGGCTGCAAGGGGATTTGAGGGGAAAAATGCACAAAAGACAAGTTTGGTATAATTAGGATATATTTGACTGTATTCTTTTCCTCAATATTAGTAGTACACTTTCAGGAAAACATTGAAAGAAGAGCATAAGAGGCTGGTGAAGGGGCTGGAGCACGAGTCCTGTGAGGAGCAGGTGAGGGAACTGGGGTGGTTTAGCTTGGAGAAAATGAGGCTGAGGGAAGACCTTATCACTCTCTAGAACTACCTGAAAAGAGGTTGCAGAGAGGGGAGTGTTGGTGTCTTCTCCCATGTAACAAGTGATAGGAGAAGAGGAACTGGCCTCAAGTTATACCAGGGGATGCAAAAATTTCTTTACTGAAAGGATTGTCAGGCATTGGAACTGGCCTGGAACAGAGGGTGGTGGAGTTACCATCCTTGGAGGCACTTAAAAGCCATACAGATGTGGTGCTGAGGGACATGGTTCAGTGATGGACTTGGCAGTGCTGGGTTAACAGTTGGACTTGTTGATCTAAAGGGTCTTTTCCAATCTAAATGATTCTACGATTCTGTGATTCTAAGAAAGAAGCAGCTTTCCAGCAGTGCATTTCTGTGAAGCACCAACAAGCCATCAGCTTCCTTGTTCAAAGCAATAGGCAAGGGAGTGCTCAGAGCAGAGCTCCTGTGCTGCCTGCTCAGACTGATTCTCACACAGCACACTTGGCTGCCCCAGCTCTCTACTGCTCCTTCCTCAGAGGTGTCACAGTGACATCCAGCTAACAAGGCTCTTATGTGGAACAGAAATGCAGCCTCCTGCTGTTAAATGTCATGAGAAATGGCTTTCTGATAAGCAACTGTCATTTGGCAATCAAGTGGCTCAAATGCTCCATTCAGAGGCACAGAAAGGATGTTCCATGCATAATAAAAAAAGGGAAGTGTCATATTTTGTATCACGCAAGGACTGAGTATCCTAATTGTCCAGGACACATGCTCAGGATAATAACCCCACCTCCTGCTGGCTCCACAAATGTGCCAATGCTGTGCAGATCTTTAATGCAGTAACTGGTTAAAGCAATCACTGATGCTGGAAACACACCAAAGCACAGTAGCAAAGCTGCTGTTCACAATGCAGAATTATTAAAGCATATGACAACACAGCATAATTTAGCAGAAAACTATGCTTTGCTTTATCTGTAAAACACTGGAACTCATAAAGTTGGCTGTAACCTGCCATCCAGCTAAAATACTATAAACAGATACATTTTAACAGCAATCCAGATTTTTTTTTTTTTTCTTACCTCCCCAAATTCTTCATAGACCTGTTCAATATAAGTGGTCCCCTTCCCTCCTGGAGAGACCTCTCCCTGTATTTCTGACTGATCACTCTCACTTTCATTTGTCTTCCGGCTGTTCTCATGTGCTTCATTCTCCGACTCCTCTATGTTGTCTCTCTCTGACTTGTCCGAAAAAGCATCGTTTTCCAAATGGTGGTTGTTCTCCAGGGTTGATTCATTCAACCTGCAACACACAGTTCATTACTTGCTTCAGTTTGATTTACAAAGCCACATTGCTTAAGGCTTTCTAAACACAGTAAAAATAACCCCAGAACTCAAAATAGGGTGTACAGCCCAGGACAGTCTCAGACACTGATTTTCTGAATAACAGAGGTTTTATCATAGAAACAGTAAGATATTTCCCATGAAAATTTTCCCCTCCAAATGGCACTTTTTAAAATGTGCCACACAGCTCCACTTACCCACCCTTACACAGCACTGCTGCTGGCTCCAGATGACCAGAGGGATACAGAGCAAGTGCACACTACCAACTCTACACTGCTGATTAGAGAACTTAGAGAACTGAAGTATCCATGAGCAGAGATTTTTCCCTTTACAGATGCCAATCAGTGGACTGCAGCACATATGAAAAATATGACATTATGGGATACATTTTCTTTTCAGCGCTACTGCTATTTTAGTTCAACACAGGGTGGTCTTAAGTCAGCACTACACTATAAAAGACAAATTTAAAAATCAATAGAAGCAAGTATTTTCACACATACCCCTCGCTCATCCACCAGACTAACCTGGGGAATGTGCTTACCTCAGATGATGCTGTGTGGAAGAACTGAGTTGAACACATGGACTGGACAATTACATGTGAGAAGAATACTCAAATTATAACAGCATCTAAGGGAAAGCATGGAAGGTGTAACCAGTTTCATGCTCAGTGATCCAGACTTTAGAGATGCCAACAATTCTCTCTCAAGTAACCTATAGCATCTCCATTTGAAAATGCAGATGCAGTTCATATGACAGATTGCAAACATGATTACACAGGCCAGAGGTCAGGTGCCGAAAAGTATTCACTAAATGCACTTTTTTCAAGTGATATTTATCATGGGCAACAGTTTTCCTTATTCATACATGTCTTTGCACACACTCTTCCATGGCTGTGCCTAACTCTCACTTGCTGAGCTTCTCAGCTTGTCCTTCCTCTGAAAATTTCTTAACTGAGTCCTCATGAAAAATTGCTCTTGGATAGAGCAATAAAAAAAGATTTCCAGCTATACAAAGGGTTTCAGAGGATTCAAACAGGCCCTGGATCTTGAAGAGTTTTATTACTTCCTGTAGTCTGTCTCTCTCTCCCAGATTTCTCAGTACATGGGAATGTTCTGTCAAGCGTCAAGGCTCTCTATGATGGGCATTTTCTCAGGCCATTCTGGCCATGTTCCAATTTTTATTATAGATGAATGCTGAAAATTTCCACCCTTGCTCTTCCTCCCCTTCTTGTTGTTCTCTGTTTTTAAAAGATAATTAGGCATTGCTAGGTAGAGCCAGATTAAATTTAAAAAACAAACAAACAAACAAAAAAAAAGACCCAAAAAACCAACAGAAGAATCAGAACACAGAACTGGCATCAGCTTTTCTGAAGATCTCAACTTCCAACTATGCACTGAAATAAGCTCATGATTTTTAGCCTGCCAAGCAAGTCACATTGTGACAGTCACAGCTCAGTTTCTGCCAGAGCCCAGTTTCTAGAGCTCTTTTCAAAGCATCATCTACAGCTATCTGTGCCTTTAGAAAATCTTTCTTTTAATTCCAATTGTAAATATAGATATGACTGCATATGGGATATATACATACAGTGTTTATATATACAAACCACAAGGTTTTTTAATTTACAGTTGTACTGTATAATAAAACTAAGATCATAAATCTGAGTCAATGACTAGCACTAATAATTTGCTATCAGACATTATGTGTATTCATTGTTGTAATGCCAGGATGTTACTTCTGCTTTTTAGCCAGCAAGCAGCAAGTGTTATCACTGATAACCAAATACACTGGAGGCACAGATTACACATACATGAGTTTAAAATAATAAAGGAGGAAACAGATGAAGAGAGAGCTGTCTAGAGAGATTATCCCACGATTCCTCAGCACAGTTGCTTCCTGGATGGTAGGTCCAGGAAATTATTAGTTGCTGATCATTTAAATACCTAATTTATTTCTTAATTTTTCAATGATCAGCTAAATATGTGAGTGTTGTCTGTGGTTGCTTTGCTCCCTTTACCTAGTGAAAGTCTTCTCCATAGGGTAAAAATGCTTGAAAGAACAGTTCATTATAAGGCTTTTGGTTCACAGCTGAGAAGTAGCACTTGTCTCTATTTCCCATTTGTAAGAGCAAGTGTTTTGCAGTGCCACCTGCCTCACATTTGAGAAATATTTGAAGTTTTGTGGAGTAAATTACTCTTTTCTTAGTTTTCTCTGCACTGTACCCCCACCCCCCCCTCCATATTTTTAAAGTATTTTAGGTTTAGTCCTAAAGGGAAATCAAATTCATATGAAATTCTCCTCAGCTGTGCACTGATTATCTACCACCACACACAAGGCAAGACTTAATATATCCAGAGCCAAGGAACCACTCTGGGGAACCAAAGAGAAAATAGATGCTTCTCATTCTGAGGAACAAATATGAGATGCTGAAGCGCAACCAGGCTCTTCCTCCAAAGAGAATCACCACTGCATATGTATGCTATGCTAAAAACAAAAGCCATGCCATAAGCTTGAAATAAAATCAATGTAAATACTTCCCAGGGGCTTCCAATGAGATTTGGACCAGACTTTAAAAGCTGGGGAGGAATGACTATGCTAAAAGTCAACACTGGATTTCCACCATGAACATGGGTAACCTAGCATTTTTCATCACTAATTTACTGTTTCAGCACATTAGAGTTTTCTTATAGCAGTGCTTTATTCCCTAAGTGGCGTTCCTGGAAACGTCAGTCAGTGACTAGGACTTTTTTGGGTTTGATACCACTCTTCTACACAAAGCAAAGAAAAAACTTTCTTTGTTCTTGTCAAACAAGTAACCAGCCAGATTCCTGGGGCTGCTGGAGATAAGACATGGAAGCCACAAGAAATACAACTTCATATTAAAAAAAAGAGTTCCTGATGCCCTAAAATCTCCTGTCTAAAATCACTGATTTACACAGTACTTTAGCCTTTGATTCACTCACATAGTTCTCCCTCTCATTTTTATATGCTACTAAAGACATGGATTTTGAAATCACTGTATAATCTTGATTTGTTTCCCAGCAGGAAAGGAGCAAAGCAGCCAGCAGACAAATGCAACTTTGGCTCAACAGAAAATCTGCCTTTGCCAACTCCCAAGGGGGTTTTGTTCTTCCCATAATATCCATCATCTTCCCTTTCTTTTTCTGTTCTTGACAGAGTAGTTTGGATAATTTGAAGATAGAGTTAAATGTAATTAACTGGCCCCCTAACAACAGCATGCCAATTTAATTGGTAAGATTCCCTGTAGGGAAAGCATTTAATTAGAATGATTGAATTCCTGTGAGGAAGCCACTGTCACTGGCAAACTAAAAGTCCTTTGCTCAGCACTTACACAGTTTGGGTTTTGCATTCTCCCTTATTTAAATGTTCTTCATTCCTCCAGGGAATGACAGCAAATCATCGCCCTGTCATGCAACCCTCAAACTTCTCTGGGCTTTAAGTATTGGAGTTTGGGTACACATTCAGAATGGTAGTAGGACTCAGAAAGGAGAGTGAACTATCTAGATAACTAGTTGCTGAACACCCAGCTTGAACCAAACTCAGCTAAAATTAGAGTCTGTAAGAAATATCTGATTGCAATTGTGGTTCTGTCCCACTGAAAACTCTGCCATGTGTACTACTACTGCTGAGCCTCATATTTCAAGGGAGCTTTTTATGCTGGACAACTAGGAGGTGTAATAGAAGCATCACTTAAGCATCATTTACACATCATAGTCTGAGGAAATACTTTAATAGTTTTAACTCTGTCTTCTGCATCTCCTTACAGTAGCCATGGGTTTGCCTGAACGTTCTCAGGGCCACAGGCTCCATTTTAATATTATGTATATTTCTGTACACACATCCATCAGCAGAAAAACAAGTCCACTGCATTCTTGAATTCATAATCACAGTGAGCACAGAGACTCCCAGGCATAAGGAAAGTATTATGAGAGAAACCCACAAGCAACAGAAGCATTTACACAATTACTAGGGCACATGATGTGGTAAGATATTAGATTTCCTTCACTTCTCCCACTGCTCTTCCATAAAGCTTTTCTTCAAACTCTAGATAAAAACGCAAATAGGACTGGAGAACACATGCTGGGAATACCAGAACCTTTCAGGGCAAAGGGCAGACTGAACTCCTTTGGTCCCATGGGGCCAGAGATACCTTCACACTCTGAAGAGGACTCAGACCCTTGCTGTTGTTATAACAGAGCCCAAGAAAACCTCTTAAAGGTGAAGTCCTGCTCTGCAAGGTATCATCTTTGCAGACTGCAAGAATTGCTGCCCTAAAAACTGCATAACTGATGGTGCATTGCTGTGAGCTCTAAAAGTCAAATTCCAACCAGCAGAACTAGAAATAGACACTACCTCTCCCAATTCTCACTCCAAAGGCCAAATGTCTATACCAGGAGGATTTTTAAAGTTGCTTATTTCAGCTATAAACAACAGAAAGACCTGGGGCTTTTTAATGTGTACAGAGCTTTGATGTTCCAAAATGCTGCAGTAACACCAGGAATATGGATAGAAAGGAGGCTGTGGGGACTCTTTTCCCTTACGTAAAAATTTATCTGATTCATCAAGGAAGAAATTGGACACCACTCAAAACCCCTGTAGAGAGAGAAAGTAATTATAAAACTAAGGATGCAGTGTGTGCTCTCTGCTGACTATGACACAGTATTACTAGGAAAGACCACACATTATTAAAAAATAGATCAGACTCAGAGCCATATGTGCTAGCAACACACAGACATTGTTAGTGACTGTGTTTGTGTAACTACAGCAGCTAGATTCTGCAATCTTTACTCAGGCACGCCATTTTTCATGCTGGCATCTCCAGATACCATTTTGGCCCAAGCAGGTGACAGAATAAAGTTGTTTATGTATAAACAAACACAGCTGAGATTTCCCCCTGCCTGTGTGCTCAAGCATTGGGTGGCAACACCAAGCCCATATATTAGTGAGGGATGCAGCAGCGAAACACACAGGCTGATTTGTAAACAGGTTTCCTCAGTGGATTCTGGCTAGATTATGCTGAAGTTCGAGCCATATGACACCTCTCTGTGCATTAAGAAGTAACAGCCCCATCTTACTGGAAGAACTCCTGCTCTGACATAGCACTGGTGTGCAAGAGGTGGTTGAGCCCTGCATGCGCAGAATCGCTTGAGCAGTTCACGTCTCCATCCTTTCCCTGCTTGGAGGCACTGAGCCGGAAGAGGCTGGAGCAGCGCAGGGCAAGTTCCAAAGCATCCAGCCAGCATCGGCCTGTGAAAACAAAAGGAATTATTTAAGCATAACAGAGTAAATAGCACAATTCATGCATTGTTTCTCAAAAGCTTCTTGCCTGGGAGTAAAGCTCATTATCATTATAATTCAGGAAGTCACTGTGTAGAATGTATTTTCCATATATATAATCCATAGGTTATCTTGCCAGAAATGGTGTGTTTTAGTGGTTGCATGAATAATATATCCACATGGGTGATACAGTGGGAGGCTCACCCCAACTCCCTGTTCCCTAATAACACCTCCTTCTGATCTCCCACAACTTATTCACATCTTATTGCCCCTTTCTGATTTAGTCCATGATGCAGGGAATGTGTACAGGTATGGTGCTTCCAAACCAGCCAGCATCTTGTGTCTGCAAGTGATACACTCCCAAAAATACTTTCACCACTTGGCAGCCCCACCACACACCCTTCCCAATGTGTGCAGGGAGATACCAGGGCACTGAGCTGCATGGAGAGGTCCCTGCTTACTCTGGGATCACTGAACCACAGTCTGCTCAGGGGTCCCATGCCGGGTGTTAGTGCTGCAGTAACAATCACACCAGCCAAGATCCAGTATGATCAATATGTGACAGAGTGTTTGAGATTAGAGAAAGTTGTCAGGCTGTTAATTTTCCCTCTTTCTCTGCATNTCCCTGCCACAAAAATATCTTCACCTGAAGGGTCTATTCTGCAGAAACTAAAAGCATGGCAGAGAGCCAAGACAAACTGGAGCTCCTATGCTCAACCACACTGATTTCCTTATGGCCTGCACAGGTCCCACAGACAGACAGCAAATGAAAAGCACAAGCATCCAAACTAACCCTTGGCTCCTTTTGCAATGATCCACACAAAGCTACAAAGCTGTGTGTTCAAATCTAACCACCACAGTGCTGGGCTTTCTGTATTCCTGGAAGCACCTGAAGATAGCTTGCTTCTGCAGTGCAGTCACTAACGAGGCCAGGGCACCTGCAAATTGGCTGAACATTCGAGAATTGAAGTATCAAGGGAGTTATCTGCTGATTTCAAGCTTGTAAAACAGCTCTTCATTACACTTCTCAGAATACATTTCGCAATAATTAGAAGTGTGCTGGAGAGGCAGTGAAGGAAACAAAAGGATTTTGCTCTAGCAATGGCAAGTGCTACAAACAGGGTTTCCCTGGACCACATTCATTCCCAATCCCACTTGGGAAAATTTTCCTTTAGATGGATTCTTTTCTATCACACAGCATCAAGCACATGCATAAATCTCACTGGGATCCTGCTGCTCTCTTGGGCAGAATTCCCATCAATTTCAACATGACCAAAATTTGGCTCTAAAAAATCAGCAAGAATTTAAAAAAGAAATCTAGAACATGTATATAAAGGAATGTTTATACATTTGAGTGGCTTTTGGCGCTTTACAGCTTTATAAAGCTGCAACCAGTAAAATAAAAACACCTCAAATCTTTGAAGAATTGCACTTGAACATTTGGCCACAAACACTGCAGAGCCCCAGTAATTTATTCTAATTTCATTCCATAAATTCCTTCAGCATCATCTTATCATTTAATAATAACATCACAAATAATGGTTAATAAAAGATTAGAAAGGTTGAATGCTGTTGGAATTGATTTCGCACTATTTTGTATTTAACAAATATTCTTGCATTAAGGCTTTACAGGCAGAGATTTATTCCCTTCTCACTTTGTGGAGGATTTGCATGGATAACCCATTAGAGTTAATGGCTGCCTTGAGCACAAATCCACCTCCTCCTACATATCCCCTCTCCCCCAAACCCACCACTATGCAAATCTGTTTCAGGCTGTGCCACACAAGGGAGCACACTCCTGCTCAGGCTCCCTGCTTTGACCCTCCTCTGCCTTTACCTTTGCTTTTCTCTTGCAGTTCCACAGAGTAAGAACTGCGTGATTTGACATTTGGAAATGCTGCATATGTCAAGATACTTTTACATTCAATTGGCTGTTAAAATCAGGTCCTTTGACAGGTAGCTTGATTTGTATCAGCATGAGCCCTTTGAGGCAGTACTGTGGTCATTCCTCAGTGCTGTCTGCAGCTCTCACACACACACACACATTATCCTATGATGGTTATCACAAGGGTGGCCCCAAGCGTCCCTCAGAAATCCCCCTTACTGTGCCCCTGCAGCCCAGCCCTCCCTGGGGAGATAGACAAAGCAGCCCATGCTGGCCATGACCCATGGGCAGCTCTTTTACCCCCACCCACTGCCACAGGTGTTCACCGGTACTGACACAACGTTACAGGCTTGGACAAAACTTCAGGGCTCACCACGTCACCAGAGGAAATTTCTACACAATATATTTAGGGTTTCCACCTCTTTAGATAACTCCTTTGAAGGTGTTATGAGGAACTTGAATCTTTTCTGAAGCCTTATTCAAAGAGCTTAAATAAAAAAAAAACCCAAAACATTAAAAATTAATTTTAATAGTCCCACAGATACATAAAGCTTTGAAGGAACTCGCTGTGCATCAGCAGTCAGCGTTCCCTGTACCCTGCAGCAAAGAGAACGGCATCAGTGCACACCCTTGTTTTCATTTCTAACAGAAACTGAAGGGATGCAGGGCATTCCCAAGCCCAGAAATGGGCCTTCAGCCATCAGGTGGTGCTGTGAATCCAAACAAATATATGTCACTAACCCAGATGCAAAATACGGGCTTACCTCTGCAAATAAAAAGGTTAAATTCTCTGCAAGTCAATGGTGTGTTAATTGCAGCATAACACCATAAAATTACATTCTCTCAATTACAGGGATTGCACACAAGATAAACCTGTTTCCTTGCTAAAGGCCTGTATGAAATGTTTTTACATTTGAGTGACCTTTCTACTGAGTTACATTTTTCTTGATTGTGAAGATGATCCAAAAATGCTAGCATTTGGATTACTTAATTGCTTACCAGACAAGTCTACTCACTCCCTCAGGAGCTGCAGAAGGGGAGAAATGAATGTGGTCACACAATTAAAGGCTGTCACCTACAGTCACGGTACTGCATGAAGGCTTCATGGCTACCTCAATTCTCACATGTTCTAATTCTGAGTGGATGACTAAAGTAGGAGTTTCTATATACAGGATAATCAGATCAGAAAAGAATGTAAGACGTGGGTTCCTTCAGAGAGGAATGGCCGCCCAAAAGGGTGCATATAAAGAAAGCAAAACCAAAGTTACAATAATACTATTTTAGAAAGTTTGAGGCGTTTAAAGCTGCAATGTAAAAACTGCAATCAATTATCAGTTATAATTTTTTCACAAACCAAGCATATGTTTAAATTCTGAAGAAAAACCCAGAAGTATATTCTCATCCTGTGGTAGAATCTCCCCACAGGCTTTTAGGCTCTTCTCAAATCAAATTATATAGACACAGAGAATTGTTTACGCTGGAAAAGACCTCTAAGATCATCAAGTCCAACTGCCAAGTCCACCTTTAAACCATGTCCCAAAGCGCCACATCTGCACAGCTTTTAAACACCTGCAGGGATGGTGACTCAGCCACTTCCCTGGGCAGCCTGTTCCATGCTCATCCACTAAGCAGGTCACCTTGTCATAGAAGGACATCAGGTTGGTCAAGCAGGACCTGCCTTTCCCAAACACATGCTGGCTGGACTTGATCCCGTGGTTGTCCTGTACATGCTGTGCAACAGCACTCAAGATTAGCCATGGTGTTAATTTCTTCACCACAGTGAATACTTTTGGGCAATTTTGCAGAGATCATGTTGTTTCCAAAACACTCACATTGCCTCCTTCTGCATGTGAGCTGTGAACTAAGCTTTGCAACCCTTTCAAATGTTGTTTCTGAGCTTGACCCTTTCTTCATTGTATTTAGAGCATTTTCTTACTGACTTACAAGGGACAGCCCTAGAGTAAGCTGCATCTCTTACGTGGACTGGAGAGAGGGAAAGGAGACGAAAGAGGGAGAGGGTAAAACAGTCCATCTTACACATAACACTCCTGTTTATCTTACAAGCCACCTAGAAGGTTTACAAAGCTCAGCAACAGAAATCATTGAATCATCAAGACTGGAAGAGACCTTTAAGATCATGCAGTAAAACTACAACCCAGCACTCTCACCGTATCCTTTAAACCACTAAACCTTAGCACCCAATGGCAGTTCTACAGGTTTCTTAAACACCTCCAGGGATGGTGACTCTACCACGTGGCTGGGGAGCCCATTCCAATGCCTGACCACCCTAACAGTGAAAAAAACCTTTTCTAATATCTAATCTGAATCTCCCTTGTCTCAGCTGAAGTCTCCTCTGCTCCTCTCACTGGAGACACAGAAGAAGTGACCAGTCCCCATCTCACTACAGCCTCTTTCCAGGTAGTTGTAGAGAGCGATGAGGTTCCCCCTGAGCATCCTCTTCTAAAAAGAAGAAGAAACCCAGCTGCCTCAGCCCTCCATCATAAGACATATTTTCTAGACCTTTCATGAGCCTTGTTGTCCTTCTCTGGACACGCTGCAGCCCCTCAATGTCTTTCTTGCAGCGAGGGGCCCAAAACTGGGCACAGGACTCGAGGTGTGGTCTCACCAGTGCCCAGTACATGGGGACAATCACTGCTCTGGTCCCGCTGGCCACACTATTGCTGGTACAGGCCAGGATGCCATTGGCCTTCTTCATTTGCCATTGGCAGCCAGCACAAGGAGGACATTTCATATCACCCGTCTCTCAGCACCTGAACTGGTTAGGTGGGTGGGTTTCCCAGCCACCTTTGGCTCAAAGGGAACAAAGGGGAAAGAGTGAGACTTTGACAAGAAGGCTGCTTCTGAAGCACCAAAAGTGGATGTCCTAGCAGAATGCTAGGGCTAGCTTCCGTTCCTGCTCTCTTTTGTAGCAGCCTCTCTCCTTGAAACCAATCATTGCTTTCAGTATCCACTTCCTACATCACTTTATCAAACGATGATCACAGCATTTGGTGTGTGACAGATGTCCCAGGAGAATGAGATATCAGAGGAACACATCTGCATATCCTTCATCTGTGCTCAGCTGAAACACACACCCCTGCTGAATTCCAGAGGAGTCTCCTCTGAACAGGCCTGTAACCCTTTTTCTCTGTTATATGAGTTTGTAGTAAAATGATGAGTCATCAGCAACAATTTGAAAAAGAAAGCTTTGAAAAATCTGTTCAACACAGCTGGCTTCCAGAGTTCCTTCTCTCTTCAAAGGTTTGGGCAAACAAAAGCTAATAAGGGATTTGTGTTGCTGTGACTTCGCAAAACCAAAGCTGAACATGCATCCCACATGTGTTTTGAAACCTTCCATGTGCTTTCTGCAGGCCTTTTGGCTTAGCAGGCCGGAAAAGCACCTGGTGGTCCTTTGAGATGCCTCCTGCAATACAGCTGTGCAAATGGGAATCACTATGGCTCCGTGCAGGACACTTCCTGGGTCAGCAGGGCACTGCTGGCACCATGAAGAAACCTGGAGGCTGCAAGGCTGAATAGGAGCAGGCATGTGCTTGCACCCACTCTTTTGTTTCACAGACAAAAGGAACTACTAAAACCAAGAGACAAAATAAATTCTTCTCCCTCTTGGAAAAAAAGAAAAAACAGTATGACAGAAGGTGCTTATGCTGCTAACCTAGGTTCAGTTCAAAGAAAAACTTGAATCTGTCCTAGTCTTTGAAGAGATCTAAAATTACAAAAATATCTCACAGGACAAAAACAGGTGGCACTGAAAACACTAAGGTATTCAGTTTTGAAATTTTTTGCACTCACCTAGAACAACTCATAATCTGATGTGCCAAGTCTATCTGCCACATTTTGCAGCAGCTGGTCACAGAGGACGCAGCCAATGTTCTCTCAGCACTCACCAGAGAGAAAAATCTGCTCTAGATGGAATCACACCATTACACACAGAAATATCAGTCTGGGAGTATACCTCTTTTCCACTGCATTCCTGTACCTACAGAACACCTGGGATGAATCTCTTGACAATTAAGACTTCAAAAGGCTCAAACCGAGTAACCACACATTCCTCCAGAGAGGCATCACTAAGGGAATATTATTCTTCTTGAATTATTAAAGTCACCCAGCTTTGGCCTCATGCCTCACACTTACAAGATAGATGCTTTTAAAAATCAACCTGAAATAGACTGCCACCTGGAAACAAAGAATTCTTGCTCAAGTGCACACAAATCACGAATTGTGAGGAAGAGGCTGACTTGGTTCAGTCAGTGAACATTAAGGTCATCGTGTTCAGCTGACTGCTTATTTTGCTGTACCACTTGGGTGCCGGCATGCATGATTTCTTGCACTTTGGCTGTCAAGATGCAAGGACGTGAGCTCTCAATTAGCTGCCGGTGCAATTTACGCAGCGACCTTTATGAAATCTTGTTGTAAATGCCTGGATTTTAAACTGCTGTGAAAGGTCTAAGGAATATGAAATGCAGACATAAAGCTAAAAAGATAACTTCTGTTTTCTCCAGAGCTGCCAGGATCCAGAGATATATTTCATTGTTAACTTGGTTTCAAATTGCAATCTTCCTTCTTGACCCTTGTTTCAATAACCTAATTTCCTCCCCAGATGAGAGCATCAGTTTGGGGGGGAAGGGCCAGATGCCTAGCAAAGCAACAACACTGTAAACCAGACCACTGGGATTTCCACACAACTCCATCCACATTAGGCAACAGAGGCTACCCAAAGCATACCTGAAGGAGAAGACAAACACAAGGAACAAAATGTTAAGTGTGTTTTACAATTCCACTGTTAAGCTTTTAGCCCTTGGTAATCTGCCACTTTGAATTCCATTAGTAGGAATACGCACTGCGGTGGCAGTGCCCATGGCAAAGTGGAGATTCTCACTGTGAGAGTTAAACAGGTGACTTAAAATGCTTAGGAGGCACCAGTTAGATCTCAGAGGCAGTTCCAGAATGGTCTGGGCAGGAAGCTTGGGACAGGTTTAAAATACTAATTCTAAGTCACTATTCAACAAAAATCTGAAATGCATACACAGTCAGCGGTTTGAAAAAGCAGTTTTCGTTTTTGAAACTGCTAAGAATAAAAGACCCTGCACTTATACAAGTTGAGCCCTTGAGCCCCATGACCTTCCAGAGGTCTTTAAAACACATCAAAAAGCAGACTGCTTCTCTGGTCTGTGAATGTGAAATCAGCTGTAGCTGGGCGGTGGTTCTGCAGGCTGTCCAGAAGTCAAGACCTTAAATCCTACCAACAGTCTGTCACAGATGGTATGGCAGAGGGGAAAAAAGGGATTCTGAAATGCTGAGAGAAAAAGTAGGCCATGTAGCTGCTGATAATGATATAGTTGCCTGGACAGCAGAACTGTACATCTAGCATATGCTGCCACTCAATATTCACCAGCAAGTCAGAGGCCTCCACGAGTTAGTCATATTTGCTGAATGCTTTGTGCTTCATTTTCCACTACTAACATGGGAGACTGTGTTAAGAAGAACATGGCCACAACACCTCCTCAGAGATGTTGTAGATTCACACAATATTGCACTACGGGGGTGATGTGAACATACTACAAATACACACAAGGGCCCAGATTCCACCTGCCCCATTTGTCTCAGCTGACTTAGCTCATTTTACCTCAATCTCCTGTCTCTCTTGCCCATAACTGCATCTTCTAGGTTTGTCCAGTGTGTTAAAAAATGAAACAAACTCAGGCACACCCTTTTGGAGATGCCTCTTTACATGGATGAAGCAATGTAACAGTCTGCAACCATTTCCGTTGTGTCTTCTGAGCTTAAAATCAAATGGTATTAACTGCAAAGTACAAACCTTAATTTGCTGCACTTTCTACAGAATTCTTTAAATGCAGCAGTTTCTATTCCTTGTGTCCTTTTCTGCATATGTTTTACATTACTGACATTAATACTGTCTTCAAGTCACTCATCTCCAAGTGTGACACCCATGTGCTTAGCCATTTGTCAGAACATGTGTTTGGGAGGGAGCTGTTCTTCCCTCTTGTCTGGAGATTCACATCCTGCCCTTCCTACACAAAGTATGGTCACTTTCCACAGCTCACTGACCGCAGCTGTGAAGTCAAATACTTTCATTCAGCTGAAAATTACACCATTTTTCCTGCTAATATTTCTGGTGCAATACAGTATCATTTTTTTTTTTGTTAAGTCCACTGCTAAACGGACAGATCTCAAAGCTTCACTCCACATCAGCTGTCATGATCACCTCATCAGATTCAGAATCTACCAGCCATAATGTGGATGCTCCAAACCTGTGTAGGTGCCTCTAGGGCACTGCTGGTGCTGTTCAAGACCGTATATTTTGTCTTGAACTAAAGTCTTCTGCTTACTTTATACATAGACATTTAGGATATTTGATTGAGAGGCATCTCAGTTCCTCCTTCCCTTGATCACATTTCCATCTAAAACTAGGACCCTACTGGAGAGAAGCAGCAAAGTAAACAAAAAAAACACTAAACCCCCTTCATAACTCTGCTCTGATCTGCCTGGCCTCTGCATGCTTCCCAACAATCTTGGCCAACATCTTGGCTTTCAAAATGCGTTCTAGTAACTCACCATTTTAAGCTCTTCTGACACCAGAGACGTAGTAATTCACAGGGCAGAAAACTACCCACAGGCACTTCAACACTGAAAATTCTCAGGTGCCAGGTATGGTCCCTTCTGTGCTTTTCCAGTGTGTGTTGAATTACCCAGACAAAGGGATCACAGCTAGAAAAGTCTTACCTCTGATGATGTCTTGGCTATTGCTACCTTAGGAGCCTTTATGGGTAATGTTAGTTAGAACAAATCTAAAGCTCTTCTACTCCATGTAACTGGCCTATGGCAGTCACTGTACAAAGAGAGAGCAGAAGCTCAGCCACAGGTCTCTTTACTAGGCTGGCTCTATGGTTTAATCATTAATAATTAAACTAATGGAAAGACAAGTGCAGGGGTCTTGAAGGAAATAGTATTTTAGAAAATCTGGATTGACAGACAGTTGGTTGTTGAAGCTATTTGGTTGTCTAAGAACTCTGTGGGACTGTTCTGTGGGTTGTCTTTATAACCAGGGTTTGAAATGCCTCTAATTTAGCAGTTCTACCCCACAGTACATTTTTTCCCCCTCAAGAGATTGCATCAATCTATTCCTTTCTAGACAGGTAATATTTGGAGCCTGGTTTGAATCCTTTGTTCCTTTACACAAAAAAACTACAAAAGCACAATATTTAAGGAAATAAATGTGTTTCTGTGGCTCTATATAAGTTCTGCTTACTTTCATATAATTTCATTACACTGACATCTGCAAGCAGCTTTCAGTGTCAAGATGGTGTCCCTCACCATGAACTGTTCTCTATTCAGAGTAGGAGGAAAATAGCACGTAAGTCTGTAATGAAAGAAGATTTCCTCCTATTCTAAGTGTCATATCAAAGGTGCATTTACATCATCTCATTTCCAGCCCTTAGGAAAATGTGAAACCTAATCACTGGACCAGAAGGACACTACTTTCAAAGCCCATTTTGCTCTATAAGAAGTCTTTATGTCCTTAAAGTTACTCTAGATTGAGACCCAAAGGAGCATATGGGATACATGAACCCCCTTGGTGGGGTAGGTGAAAAATATCCATAAAATGAACAGCTTGTGTTAATTTGCTATGAAGAAAAAATTAGAGTAGTCTGAAGGTCAAATGGAATGAAAACGTTTTTAATCTTCTTATCTACTTATAAATCACTGATATTTTAGGTCCGCTAAAGTAACTTACAGAGATTTTCACATAGCAAGCTGGCATGTCTGTTATATATTGACCTAAATTTACCTTCCATAATTTTATGAATTCCCCGAAGGGTATTTTACACGTGGAGTCACCAGCATCTGGGCCTGCTACTCTGCAAACCACAGCATAAATAGTTTGCAGAAAAATTTAGGTGACTGAAAGACATCTGCCAACAGCTCTTCAATATTACCAAGCCATTTTCCTCTAACAGAACCCTCCCTAGTGTAAGACATAGACAGATAACACAGTGAAGTCTCTGCTGAACTGAGGAAATGGTTAAGAGCCCTTCTCATCTCAGTTTTGGGACCAACTCCTTCCGTCCTTTAGTTTATACTGACTTAAGTGGTTTTCCCCAGTTAGAAGCCTAAGCCCTTCTTCCATACACATGGACAGAGAGGCAGCTGTTCAGTGAGGGCCATGAAATGTGCCAGAAGTCTGCTTGACCTATTCTGACCATTGCTAAGAGCAGTATTTTAAGCTGGGTGAGCCACCACTTTCTGCTTCATACACCTATTTTTTTTTTTTTCCCATCAACCTGTTTTCTTAACTAGCAGAAAGTATGCTATCTGGAAAAAGCAAACCAACCCCAAAACTTACCATCTGATTCGGAGGCTGCTCTGAAAATCAAGTAGCTGCTGGGAAGAGGCTGAGTGATCGAACCAACATTTTCTCCCTTTGGTCCCTGGAAATGTACAGACAGAGAGACATAAGGAGCGGAAGCTGCAATGGACTGCTCAAGGTCTTTCCACCCTTCCCAGGCAGAGTGTGCATAGTTGTGATAGGAAAGAAGGAAGAAGCAGATGAAGTAATTAGAGACTCATTAGTAATCACGATATTGCTGCTGCAGCTCCAAGGCAGGAACGAGCTCCTGTGTAAATGGGGCTTGATCTAACCTATGCTCAGCCCAAAATCTACTAAGATTATTCAGATCTGCAAGAATGGGAGGATCTTATTCCTGTCACTTGGGACAAAATCAGTCACACCTTTGTGTAACACCTGAAGGCACTGCTCCATGAGGTGCATGTGGAGTCTGCCTGCAGCCACACTCACAATGAAACACCCTTCACACACCTGCATGAAATGCTGTAAAAAAGTGGCAGAGCCACACTGTGTGCTGTGAGTGACTCCAGAAGAGAGGCAAGGGCAGCTCTCCTGGAAGGAAACAAAAGGGAAACTCCACCCTGTGTCTGTGGGAAAGGGAAAATCACAGGCTGAGGACCACAGGTCCCCCAGCATAGACATGTTCCCGGGTTGCAGTCCTTCACCTTTAAATCCAGAGAACCCTTATGCCATGGTGCCTGGGGTGAGCAGGCATAAATGACCCTGAGAGCATAAATGAGCAAAGCCACTTCAGGATTTGCTCATTTATGTTCCCTTTAGTTTAGAAGCTGTGGCAAAAAAATAATTGTCCTGTAAATGTCCTGACATGATCCTTTCAGCATGACTCTCCAGAAATGATGCCCAGGGAAGCAGAGTCCATCCTGGATGAGACACTTCTTTGAGCAGAACCACAGGCTCCCTCCTTGATCTCCTCTCTGTTTTCTCCTCTTTTGAACTCCAGAAGATGTTAAGAAAAAGCAGGTCCTGTATGCAGTAAGTAGAGCTTCATACTCTTAATGGCATGGACTTTGTGCCATAACCCTACTGAAATAGATAGGAATCCCTCCTCCTCCGTTGCATTTTCAAAGTGACCCAGCCTCCTACAGCTCCTTCTCTTACTTACTTTGTAACAAACAACACAAAAGCAGATCCTTTTTCAAATAGGCAGGCATTATGTCATAAATAAAATCAGGGCAGAAAACATCACCAACGCTCGCATGACCACTATGTCACCTGCAGGCGGGAGCGAGAGGTTTTCTTCAGGATGCTCCAATACAGATTTCCTTGACTTTCTGGAGAATACCACACAATGCTGAAAATCTCTAGGCACTAGGCAGTTTTTTGCAGTTTGACTATTACTCCCCACCCTTACATGGGCCTTTATAGTATCCAACCATATTCCCTGAAAGAAAGATTTCTCCCTCCCAGCTGATAAGCACGAAACTGTAACTGCTACTGAAAACTGGTACACAAGTGCCTCATAGCTAAATGGTAGTTTTACCTAGATTTTTGTTTTTAAGTTACACTCAGAAAACTGAAATTTGGAAAGAATTAATAGTAGGAAAAACATCAAATTGTATCTGAGTGTATGAAGATGAAGTGTTGAGAAGACAAGAGTGTCCAGTCAAGCTTCTTGCTTTCACATCTGTGGGGTTCCTCTGCAGCCAGGAGAAATGGGGATCCTTGTTACTCACTTTCTTTTTCCCCTCCCCTCTCCCACAAGAGGTTCACAAAATTAAGACTGTTTAAAGGCTTAATAGTCAGGACTGGCAAAGTTGAGATTTGATTAGTAAACCAGAGCAGAGCAGCTTAAGACATAACTAGTGACATTAATGCAATCAGGCATCATTCCCCGTGGCATTTTTGCTTTCAGTAGCTTGCAGTTAGGCAGGATGTTCAAGAACTATTGATAACACCATTACTTGTGCTTTTAGTGCAGAGGTGGATATTTGCTCTGTTTGAGGAAAAACCCCATAACTAAACAGTATAGATACAGAGAAACAGTATTTAAAAAAAAGGGGGAGATGGGAAGGATGGGATAAAACAGGATTTTTAAAGGTGTTTAGGCATATGGGTAAACTCAAGAAGCAGCCAAGACACTCTGTCAAGGAAACATATACAATAGTAAGGCATGTTCATGCATGGAGGGTATAATTTCCCCCAGGAAAAAAAAAAACAAAAGAGGAGGCCATAAAAATACAACCAACTTCTGCACAGATTAAATGATGTTCTGTATCTACACAGCAGAGATAATGATGCTTTCTGTCTCCCAGCCTTTAAGCACCATGCCAATGAGCATCTCTCACTAAAAGTGAGCGTTATCCCAGCTGTACCAGGACTCAAGAGCTCAGCTGCAGCCCCTGGGCAGTACAACTAAGAAAGGATCACCTTCAGATCATTCCTGTCTTTACATCTGATTTGAGACTCAAAAGGCATTATCAAACAGGGGGTGATGGGGCTTTGAAAAGTGGAGTGGACTGACAGTTTTAGACAGTACGACAAGACATTCTGAAGATTCATAAAACAAAGCTTAAAAAGGGTGAAAAAATCTCATTAACAGTATTGTGGATAACTATAAGGATGAAGATGAAACTAACTGTGTTATATTCTGGAATAGAATAAACAACTGGAAAAGCAGCAGCACAAGCCCTAGCAATTACTAGGAATTTTCTTTAAAGGAATGACTCAAAGCTCTTAAAAATCAACAAAATTCAAATTATACATATTCCCAGATATACTGGGTCTGACCCCAGCTTACTTATTATTCTAAATAAATGTCAGAACAGGCTGCAGATACCGAAAGCCTTCCCACACCACACTGTTCAGCCAGCTTCTGTGCAAGCTTGAAGGGAAATACAACCTATTCCAGGACACTTTTTGGGAGAGGCAGGCAAACCCTGCCAGCTGATAACCCCACACTCCCTCTGCGAAGAAAGAGGAGAGACACCCACACCCTCACACTAATTACTAGGCTGGCATCTCTGCAGTTATCTCAGCAAAGCCTCTTTCCAGGACCAGTGTGGGATCACACTGCCTTCCCACATTGGACAAAGCGCCTCTGCAGCAGCATTTGGAGCATGTGAGGGAAGCTTTTCTTGCTTCTGCTTGCACTGCTGGCTGATTTTGGGACCTTGACAGTTTTGGCCTTGGCTTTACAAAGGCCTGGATGGAGCAAATAGATAAAAGGTGTAATCCACTTACACGGCAAAGGAGTTTCAGGCTGAAACTCTCAAAAAGCCAGGGAAGCAGTGTAGAAGAACTCTTTCCCTCAGCAATAAGCTTCTAAGATAGCTCTACACCCCAGACAGCTTTATTGGAAAAACAGTACCCTGGTATATGTATTTAGCTTTCAGCAATAAGCCATGGCCTTACATCTTATCTTGAAAGGTGCCCCAAAATCTCACCCTGCTCTAACTGAAGTTAAATGCCTGCACATCAAATTTACTCGGCTAGTACTACCATAAAAGCCTATGGCAGTGCCTGAACCAAACATTTGTTCCAGGGCTGAACCCCAGGGTTAGATCCAAATATCTGCTGGGCAGCCAGGTCAATGTGTACAAAGGTATTCATTAATTACCCTGAGTTAACTGCAAGTCCACTGATGAGAGTCAAAGCTGGACCATGTCTGGATAATCTGTGAAAATTTCACAAGCCATTTTGGCCAAGAGTGAAAGTTGTTTATCCAGATCTTGTTTCTATTGTGATGGACAGTAACTTGGGCTTTTTGCTTAAGCTTGGGTGAATCTATATTTAATGAGAAACAGACTTTCTTTGCATAGTTACACACAACCAATGTAGCTCAGTCAATTATGCTCCAGTTGCTTTAAAAGGAGGCTGTGAAATGACATAAAATAAAACAGTATTTTTAGCAGTTTCAGCCTTAAACTTTTGACAGAGTGCAGACAGCTTCTTTGACATCAAGCAGCTCACTGGTGGATTTCTTTCTGAGGTGTATTTTGGGGTTTACCCCATGGCTGAAAGCATCTATCACATGCAACAATCCAGGCTGAACTCAGGTGTCAGGGGGTATCCTACTATACAGCTCAAATGCGGCTTTCTAAACACATCTCAAGAGACTCAGAATATTACTTTAACTTTAAACTTTGACTTTAAAATTTAAACTTCTTTGGACTTCCTCTAGTACACAAATATTTTCAGATATATACTCTTTTTACATTTAATATACTAATTTTTATTTCTATCATAAACTTTCTCAAGAGACACATGAATAAGACATACATGTTTAAATACATATACATACTGATAAAACCTCCACTTTCTTTGGGATGCCTCTTATCAAAGGAAGGGCATCCTAGTGCAACATTTCAGATCTGTCAGCAACTCTGCCTTTCAGTACCTGACTGCACTTATGATTCTATTGTTCACTACCTCCTCTGACTGTGCTTCTCAGAAGAATTCAGTTGACCTGTCAAGTCACAAGGAATGTTTCTGTTGACAGACAGTAAATCATCAACAACTTTCTTGGGTGTATCCTCTGAATTTAAAAAGCATCAAAACTCTCAAAACTGAGTAAGAACCAAGGTAGCAACAGAACCTTTGGAACTTTAAGCAAAAGCAATGCATTTAGGCACAAATCAGAGCTGAGCTGCTGGCAGAAATCAGCAGCTCTCACCCCTGGTTCCTGAGGTCAATTTTAATTCTCCCCTCCTGCCTTATTAAAAATGGAAAGACTTTTAATAGTGATTGTATAGCTATGTTTAAAACTGTTCAATTAACTGCATGGATGAGCAGGAGTGTGTCTGCTTGATCTGCTCCCACAGGGCTTCTCCCTTTTGTTAGAACTTCTGATGCCATGACAAGTGCTTTCACTGCTCTCTCGTGAGTCTTTCCATTCCCATTTCCTCTGCTGACCACCTTGCAGCAAGGCGTCAGCTTGTAATGCCTTATTTACACTTGTGATGTCTCCTAGAGAATTTATGTCTGCAATAGCTCTGCTGAGTCACTGTTTTTAAAAAGGAAGCAAATTCAAGAACATTTAAGTTTTGTCTTCAGGGTATCCAAAAGATGCAGCTCTCAGGAGCTACTGAGATCTTCCTTTTTGCTCATAGGCATTACTTTTTTTTTTTTTCTTTTTTGGTCTATTCTTAAAGAAAAGAAGAAAAAGGAATACAGCTCTTTAAGATAGGCAGGGAATTATTTCAAGAAGTGTGAAAAACTACTAATCATTTTTGTTACAAGGAGATCCAGAGGTCACGGCAGGAGCCACTGTGTGTACAGGAAGGGATTGTCTCAGCCTGAAGAATAACTCAAAATGAAATGGAGAAAATCCTGCTATTTCCATTTCAAAGAAGAGACAATAAGGGCTATCTGAAGTCACACTTTTGTGCAACAGTCAAGTCTTGAGCAGAACATTGAGTTCCAAGTCCGTTACAAACAAATCCAAACCTCAGGGGCATTAGAAAAAAAAAGTCAAATTACAAACCTGCTTTTTTGTGACTTTGCCAACCATCTCCCAGTATTGTGTGAAGCACTTAGTGCTTTGTGTGTCCTTGTTTTGGGGAATTTAGTTAACTGTGTCTATTCCTCAACTCCTTTTAAAGATGTACACCATGGCTTGATATAGCTCCTAGATAGTGAACTTCTTTTCCTGCACTAACACCTTTCCTTTTTCCTCAGTCTATGCAGACATCTGTTCACTAAGAATGATACATCTGTGGAACTAATCACAAGGACTATGTCCCTTTGATGTCATTTAATGATCAAGCTTTGGTACCTTTAATCTTTTTATGCAGTCAATTCACCACTACTAACAGCAACTGAATAACTAAATAATATCAGTGCTAGGCAATATGCGTGCCCAGAAATTTTGGTGACCAAGAATAGGTTGTTTGACTCATCAGGATTGTTACCTTTACAGCCCAGATGGATTGATCCAAAGGATGGAAGAGTTTAAAGCAGAAGCCATCCTTTTTGGAGGGTCTCTCGATCAGCTCACAAGAATGGAGCAGGATTGTCCCAACCCACTGTCCGATCTTTGGCGTCTTATAAATAAGCAGCACTCCTGGCTTCAGGACACACCACAGTTTGGTCCAGCTCTTCAGTGTCCCACGAATCTGGAGGAAAGCAAGGAGAGAAGAAAAAGTTGCATCTATGTTGCTCCTTAGAAGAAAACTAGCACTTATTCATTATTTATACAGTATTTCCAATGCGTTTATTCCAAGGCTGCACCATGATTCACTTCCTAAGGAAAATACACCGCATTCTCTGACCAGTCCTGGGGAACTCACAGCAAAATTCCAGAACTTGGAAATCTTGCTATCAGAATCCAGTTTTCATATTTTTATTACTGGCTTAGTGTTCTTCTTATTTTTATTACTAGCTCAGTGTTAGCAGCTTGATTAATTTTTTTAGGCAATCAGCACTGCTGGCCCATGTGAGAGTGATCTGTTAATAATCACGGAGGACATGCCAATTAGAACATTGCATATAAAAATGTTATAGCTAGTTTAACTTGACTTATAAGACATCTTAATAGCGGTCTGCAGAATGCTACTATTAATGGGTTTTGTCAAATACCCCATTTTTAAAAGTACTGTCTCCAGCTGGTTTACTTCTCTGTCAAACTCAATGCAGCTCTCTCTTGTACAGAAGAGATTAAATCTGATAAGAGTATATTAAATATAACAGCTTTAAGAATGGAGAAGTTTCTCAGTAAGGTTAGATTTTGCCTAAGGTCTTCCTGCCTTCAGTGTGCATAGGCCAAACCTCAAGTCTTTTGCCAATCTTCTGTTTTTGTGGCCCAGCATTATTTGTGGCTCACCAAAAATTTCCAGCCACAGCAAACATGCAACAGGTATTTTGTATTTTAAAAATTATCAATATTTATTTTTCATTAACAGTAAACACTACAGGAAGACTTTGCTGCCAATCTAACTTCTCAAATAGACCATAAGCATTTCACTTTTCTGGCCTCTAATAATAACTGCAGAACAATGTTGGAGGTTTTTCCCACTAGCCAAATGGAGCTATATTGTTTCAGGAGATCCTTAAGTTACTTTTTTTTTCTTAAGAGATATGTGTTTGGCAACGTTTGGAAATTAAGTTTCACCAATATAAAAGATTCAACCAATTCACTATTATTTGAGAAGACTAAATGGCTCCAAAGGAGGAGAAAACCAGTGCTCATCTCTCAATGTCAATCCAGATTTACTTTGCCACAAAGAAGTTTCAGGACTTCAGTGAGAAGCTGTCACTACCTGAGTCCGTGCACAAGGAGAAATTACACTTGTCATCAGGTACAATATGTTTCATTCTGAGCTGTGACAACAGAAAATCCAATTGTCGATAGAACAAGCTGTATCTGCCCATTTTCAGGCTGTTACTCAGTCTATTCCCTCTTCAATACAAAACCACATTTATGGGAAGAAGCCAACAGAGTATTTCAAAGAGGAACAAAGAGAGAAACATCATCACTTCCCTTTGTACTATGCACTTTTTGAGACCTTGCTGCTGCTTAAGGACATGGAATGGACCATTTGAGTTAGGTTAAGGTGGAAAGTAAATACTTGCCATAGTTCCACTTTTATAGCAGTTATTTAAGTAAAGCTTTACAGTAACTTCAACTCAAAAATTATTCGGTCTTCCTTCACTTAAAAAAGTGCTAGTGCATAAGTCTCAGACACATCAACTACTTCTCACTTATATTTTCCCCCAGCCTCAGAAAAAATTATCTGTTTCAAATACCTTCAGCCAGTCTGCTGTGATCACCACACTGGGATCCTTCAGAGCACTGAAGAGTTGTTTGGTAGCTCTTTTTTTCTCCTGTCTGTAATTTTTTTTTTGTACCTGGTTGAGAACAGAGAAAATAAAGGAGCTGTAATGATGGCCTCTTTTGGGGAGGAAGGAACATAATGCATTAAGGACAGTTATGTATAGCACAGCAAGAACTCGACCCAGCACAGGTTCCCTAAAAATGAGCACAAGAAAGAATAAAAACATAATGAGAGAACAGGCATTTTCTTTGCTCCTGAAGTTTCACTAAACATGACCTAGTTTGTCTTGTCTTTGGGGGGAACAGAAAGAGGCTGGATACCCAGTCCTCTTCACCCCTCAAATTCAAGAGACTAAATCTAATTTCATTCATTTATACTTTTGGCTTGGTAGACAAGCAAGTGTTCGAGCTACAATTTGCTCAGATTGCCCATCCTAACAAGAGCAGTGAAGGATTACAATCCTCTTGAGGTGCCTAATGGCTCTGGAACATACAAACACAGTGAAATAATTAGACTGATCTGTTCTGCTTGCAGTACATAATCTAATCCTGTATATAAAGCTTGTAAATGTCCTTGGCCTATAATGACTTCTAGAAGATTCAGAGGCTTCTCTGGGTCTTGGGAAATGACTCAGATTTGTTCCCAACTGTTTGTTTGGAAGGCACTACTTGTTTTTTAAAAGAAGGTCAGATGATGTTGACCTGACTGCTTTCCACATACCTTCAGTGTTTCCTTCTTCATGAATTTGGCTGTGGGAGACACACACTCTTTGTCAGACCCATTGCAAAGCTTATATTCGATCTATAAAAATGAGGGAGAGAGAAAATAGGAATGTGTTAACATGAAGACATTCAAGTTATGCTCTGACAAAGAGTTGTTTGTATCTTTCAGGAATCCATGAAAGAGCTGATTGCAGGCTTCAGCAGCAGAACACTAAGCAAGTGCACAAAATATACACTGCATATCTGCAGTGCAGTCCAAACTTCCTTTTTATGCCCATGGCTGGTTGGAAAATTCCCCACCAAGTTTTCTTTGTATTTCTCCCATGCAGACATGAATCTTGGATAAAAAACCACAACAACAGAATAATAAAACAAACCAGAAAACAAAAAACTTAGTCTTACTTCTAACTTTGAAAACTGCCCATCTCTGTTCTGATCTGAAAGCATTTCAATTACAGAAATAAAACTTAGAGGGAATTTGCTACAGATTTTTCAGAACTAGAATTGATACTGGCAATGACTGTTGTTCTGAAGCGTCCAAAAACATGGGTGGGCAAGAAATGACCTAATCATGTTACAGATAATACAGGAAATCACCTTCATCTTGCCCTTGCAAAGTGAAGCACAAAATGCATACAGTCACTTCAAATCATATTTGATAGTGTCAGTGCTGTTTAAATTCACTTTCAGAAGCTACAGTCTGATCTCACGGCTGTGCTGATAGGCTGAAAAAACACTTTACTTTCATTAGGCATAATCACAGTATTACTGTTACCAAAATAAAGTGTGCTTAGAAAGAACAGCTCTCCAGAGCTCAGCTCACAATGAGGACCCCCACCAGGATAGGTTCTGTCAGCAAATTGTACAAAACCTGGGCGGGGTTAGTGGTGAAAGAATTATGGTACAGTCTGGACTCCACTGCTTTTTTATGTGACCTTGGGGAAGTTACTTTCTTTCTCTGTACCTCTCTTCTTTCCAACCTTTCATGTGTCTGATGCATTCAAACTGTGATCTTTTGGGGTCAGGCAATGTCTCTCCCACTCAAGCATGACAGTTTTGTAAAAAAAGCTCAGCCCTCAGCCACCTTGACTTAATGAGTGTGACATAAAAATGAGTTGTACTAAGGAAAAAATGTATCAAATATATTTCCCATTTATAAATTCACTGCTATGATGTGAAACAAACCCACGGGGCTCTCAGACTTTCTCTCTTTTATGTCACAAATTGATGTAATAATTTTACAGCACCTTCAGTTTCGAGAGACCCACTTCCTTTTTCCCTTCCAGTGGCACAGAAACCTCTCAGGCTACTACAGTCATGGACTATACTGAATATTAGTGTGAGCAGAAAAACGTTTAATGACAGCCAGATCAGTCCTTTTCACATGACTCAGAGAAAAACACAGAAATGCATGACCAGATCACAGCAAACAGGCTGTCAACTACGCCTTGGAGACTGTGGCAGGAGCAAAAATGGGACATAAGGGCACCTGCTCAATTGAGCAAAACTCCTTGTAGATGATGCAGGATTAGAAATCGGAGCATAAGCATAAAATTTGCAACAGAGCCACGGTCACTGTAGAGCCTATTACTTGTTCTCACATACCCTTGTAGTACTCTTTCACTCAAACCAAAACTACACATGATACATAAAAAATAGAGAAATGAAAACTCTATGATGGCACAACAAAGACCACTGAGGTCCCTGATCTGACCGTTTAGTTTACAAGTCAACTTGGATCCAGTCAAAGAAAAGGCCAGCTTCTGGACTCCTGAAAACGATTCAGTATTTGCCATTTTTGTTTTTCCAGAAAGCTCAGCCTGCCTCCTCTGCCTGTAATGCAGTCTCTGATTCATAATTTGTATTTCTGTGCTTCGAAATTCACTGTAAAAACACAATGTTTACGGTGGGGACCACTGCACAGATGTGACGTCTGAGCAGAGAGTTGTGCCCACAGGGTCTTTGTCACATTTCAAAGGGCAGTAATAGACATTTGGGAGATATACTGTAAGCCTTTCTTTATGAAGAAACATTTCCAAGTGCTTAAATATCTCTGAGCAAGAACCCTTCAGATTTATTAGGAGATTATGCTTTCATGATTTGAGACATGTGTCCTCTGAAATCGGCCAGAAGAATTCTCCCCCTTTCTCCCAATTAGCAGGAAGAATGTCCTGTCCTTGAGACACAACTATGAGTGAAGTGTTTATTAGTAATTTCACTCCCTCCGGCCTGAGAGATCAGACACAGAGAGAAATACTGCACACTATTCCTCATTAGCCAGTGTGAGTGGCAGAAAAAGCACAGATGTTCTCAAAATTCTAGGAAATACTGCTCAGGTGCCCACAAAGCATCAGGATACAAAGAATGATTTTTGCTTAACTAATTAAAACAAGCTACAGCTGCTTGTTATCTAGACAATTATACCTTAGCACTTTAAGAAAGAATAAAATTTTGGCCCCTAAGCTCATTTGGCTTGGGGAAATTTGCTTGCAGCTGAATTCAGAAAGGCTTCCAACAACCACAGCAAACCCGAGCCTAAACCCGCTGCTCGTGGGGAATCAGCACTGACACATACAGAGGCACTTTCACTGCTCAACCAGCCCCACCTGCCTCCTCCTTGGAGTCTCTCTGGGTCATGCTAAAAATAGAGTTAAACAAGCACAAGACTTCAGACCTGGGATATTCACACAGACAGACACTGATTCTGACTCTTGGGGAGAGCTGACTCCATGACCAAGGACACCGCGTGCCCAATTCCAGCCAATACTGCTGTGCATGCCATAAAACCACAGCACACAGCAGCTGATGAAGGGATAATCTCCCCTTACACCACCACAGCCTTTAGGAGCTCAATAAACACAGTGGAACTTGTCTGAAACTATTTCAACCTGGTCTTTCACTTAGTTAAAGCAGCTGGATGAACAGCTTTGGAGACTGCTGCAGTGGCTCCTGAACCACTGTCCTGCTTCCTTCAGATGCTCCCTCCCCCAGTTCAGGGCTACACCTGGACATGCTGAATCTGTGAACCTGGCCTGTAAGGGGAAACACGGCCACAGGGATGGCGCACACCAAGACAGGCTTAAGAGTGGATGAGAAAGAAGCAGTAGCGTGGGTCCCTCACTGCCCATGTAAGAATTTCTCAGCATGGGACAATGAGCATCTATGCTGCTCTGTCCCCAAAACTGGGAGGTACCTACCAAAAGTGTGAACAATACTACAGCTCTCCAAGATGGCTGCAAAATGCTTTATGAAAACAGAGAAAATTTTACTAGAACCAAGCCATGGCTTTAACTAGGAGCCATGGACAAGCCTTCAGATGTGCCTGACCTGGAACTTTTGACACTGTTCCCCAGTTACTTTTTAACGAGGAAGACTGATTGCTTCTCCCTTCTGACTTTGCCTCTTGTTATGCATATAAGGATGCACCATCACTGATCCTAAACAGCAGTTTGCTGACAAGGAAACTGGTGGTCTCCAGGTCTGCAGAGTGAAAAAACATTGCATTTCTGGGTTTAATGCGCCTGCTTTTTCACAGGACAGGTGAGACCTAAGTCCCCAGGACAGGATACCATAGGTCCCCAAGCTGCTGATAGTAATGATAGTTCCCCCAGATTCAACCTGATAAGTGACTTGAAGTAATATGGTTTCATATTTTTACATAATTCTGTCTTAATAGTTTTGATTGTACCTTGTGGCACACATAAAGTTCAGTAAATTTGGGCCATCAGCTTTTAAGATTCCCAAGACACAGCAGGGTCTCGCATTGCTGAGACACATGAAGAGCATTTAATGATGTCTTTCTACTGCCCTGCCTTTCTCAGCCTGGCAGAGAACTAAGAGAAGCCATTTGTCATCACAGCAAGTCTTCCAAGGACACTGGGATAATGCTTGTGGAGGATATCAGAATCTGGCCCCCGCTCTCTGCAGCAACATGTGAACAATATTAGCCACAGATGCAACTTTGTACAATGGGACAGTAAGAAATTCGTGTCCTTAGAAAAACCCCAGTGGAGTATTCTAATAAGAAAGCAACAAGTATGTTTTCCATATACTGGTTCCCATAAGGAGGAAAGGAAATCTGTTATCTGCCAAATACTTTCACCAGAGCATGCTGCAGCACTTGAAGGGAGAATAAACTGTTGTCGCTTTTCAGTTCTCTAATAAAACCTGTCCTTTTCAGGAGTGATGACCTTGCCACTGACAATGGGCTGTACTGTACTCAAAAACACACTTTTTATCCCAGTTAAGTTTCTTTTCCCTTTCATCTTAGTCACGGAGCTCCAGAGATTCACTGCTGATTGTCAGCAGTCATCACAATACCCTCACACTTCTGCCAGGCCTTGTAAGAGAGCATGCAGAGTCCTCACAATAGTGCTATTCTGATCCAGTGTCTTTTTGGTGACTTCATTTCCAAGAGGAACCAAATAATTTCACAGAAAAACAGCCTGTGATCAACTCCAGTGTGGGGGATGCCAGCCCATCAGCATGCCAGCCGTGCCTAGGATAACAGCAAGAGGAATATCCTGTTACTTAGCACAAGCAATCCTTGCTGCACAATAGCCAGAATTATTCCAAATCAGAAACATTTAAATAAAGTCATTCCCAAGCTGTGCTCTGCATGGTAACAGCAGTGACAGCTTGCTTACAAGTTGCCCTTTCATTTTCTTTGCATCCAATCGAGAGAAAGACAAGATCAGATGGGAATTTGAAAGCAGAACAAAAGGAGATGGGGTCTTAAGTTATGCTTCACAAAAGCAGTGGGACACATGTCCTTGGTCAGATGTAATTTCTCCAGTATCTTTTCCACATACAATTGCTACCAATTTTGATCACACAGAAATAAAATAAATGAAACAAAAGTTCCTTAAGTAGTATAAAAACTATGGAAAAGCTGGGTTTAACATTACAACTGAGAAATTTCTTGTTACTGGTATGAATATTCACAGATATCTCCACCAAATGTAAGCAATTTTGGTTTAGTTTTATTATAAGTAGTTTTTTTTTTAACTTTTTACTTTTGTTGTGAATTACAGCTCATACAAAGCACAGTAGTCAGGGAAACGATTCTTACTGATTCTTACTGAAACGATCCAAACAAGCTTTGCAATAGGAAAAATTACCCTTCAACTGACATGCTGCTTTACAGCAAGCTGCATAATCTTCAACTAAAACTTTCCAGTTGGAAAAAAACAACAACAACATAAAGATCCCTCTTATTTCAACAATGTTACAAAGATATAGCAACTGTGTTTACAACTCTGAAAGAGCACAATGATTAGCACAAACTGCAAAGCCTGTATAAATAAACAGTTGACATGACAGCAGCATCTGGGGAAAATAACTGGTGAAATTCAACCATCCAAGCAACTCCAAATATCAAGTTATACCAGTATTTAGTGGAATCCTTGGCTCCATTGCATCAAATTACAGTAAATAAAGTCACAGACCTCACGGGATTTCTGTTTGATCATTTAAGTGTGCCTTGCATGGGAAGTTTGTTCTGCAAGTTCAGAATATTTAAAGAATATTTGAGGCAAGATGGGAAGTTGGACACTGAGAAAGATGCTGTTTCACATGACTGTCACAGATTTTCAGCAGAAAGCTGAAGCACAGTTTTGATTTCCCCTCCAGCTACAGGCACAGCTTTTGTCCCTAGGCCCAAAGTGAGCAATGAAAAACAATTGGACCTGCAGTTTAATATGTTTTGCTAAATTGTTTAACAAATAATTTCAATTTTAGCACTTCCATTTGCCCTCATCTTCCTCATCAGAAACACTAGGCTAAGGAATTAAGATCACCAGTGACCTACGGTGACACAATAGGACTGCTGTGGCTTACCCAAAGTTATCAACTTTGAGTTATTACTGTCTACATTCACCTCTGTGAGGCACCTGGGTGTTCCAGGGCTTGTACGTACCTACACAAGTTAGGGATGCTCCATGTTTTCTACTTCACAGTGCAAAATCCCACCCCTCTTCAACATGATTTTCCCAGGATACTCCAGGCTACATCTTTGCTCACTTGAAATCAGCTGCAAAGTCCTCTGTGGACAACTGTGATTACCCTAAGGTGCTGCATGTGGAATTGAGGAAGCAAGGTGTACTGAGCCAGGGCACAGGAGCTGAGTGTAAGTCTTCATAGAGAAAACTGGCTCCAAAATAATTCCATCCACAACATGAAGAGCATGAAGTATGGTAAAGAAAAGATAGCAAGAGTCCAGTTGAGTATAGCACCACTGGGAAGGGCCAGAATCTCCCATAAAGCTATGCTTAAAACACACACAGGGATGTTTCACTCCTGAGTCTCTCCAAGGTGATTCCTGCAATATCTGGGTCTGTCTGCCAAAAAGTTCTTTGGTTTGTTGGCTAAAGGAGAACAGAGGAAAAGGTACCCTTGTAAATTGCCACATTTATGAATGATCTTCTATGGTAATCCCAAATGTAACCAAGACTGGAATTACCTCAGAGGTCCTGATTCATAGATCTAGCAGGGTGAGCTTGAGACAGTATGGGAACTGTAGCTTAAATCTCAAGTGATCAGTATGTGCTGTTTCAAACCACTGCGCAGCTAAAATAAACTTCTAGCAGTCAGTTACATTTATATTTAAGATTACAAATCACACAATAAAGGCCTGAACAATTCAGGCATGTGGAAAAACTCATTCACAATGCTTTGCCCTCCAATATATCACATAACTGTGCATGCAACAGCCACACTCCTACAATTTGATTGATTTCACTGCAGCACTAGCAAGGGACTGAAACCAGTGAAGCACCCACCACTGAGCTCCAGCTCCAAGATTTTTCTGACTATCCCTTAAAATACACCCCAATTCTTTGTGGCCCTGCATGCATATTAAGAGACTCCAGATTCCCTCTAGCCAGTAGAATTAACAGGTAAGCAAATGAAAGGAAGAAAGAGAATATGTAGCACTTCATACTGCAGTAAAAGATGCCTTAGAAGACTGTAACAGCATCAAATGAGGTGCAAAATAAAAGAAAGGCACCCCCTGTCACTATCAGGTGTGTGCTAACTGCACTACCTGGCTGCAGAGACAAGCTTGAAGCTTAGTGATAGTTTGGTGATACTTTCACACCCAGCTATGAGCCCTCATCCCAGAAATCAAGGCTAAAGGGCACTAAAACAGAGAGAAACTAATAGGAGAAACAATCTGAAATCAGTAAGCTCATATTTTTTCCCTTTGAAAAAGGAGATGAAAGAGACTGCACTCAAAAAATGAAATATGAGAAAATGTGCTGCAGGAAGTTGCCAACATAATATGTAGCTGAACTGTGCCTTAAATATGCTCCAATGAAATGTGGGTCAAGAAGCCACAGCTGAAATTGCAAATATATATGTAGTGCTAAGAACCACACAAACACATTGAAAGCAAATGTTCCAGCATCAAATATTTGATAGTCTGTATGGACAGGACAACTGGGATGTGTTCACACAGAGACAGCAGCCCACCCATGAGCACAGGACAGTGCGGTTGCAGTTAAAAGTCTGCACAGCTCAAAAGTTTACAGACATTTAAAAGGTTTTTATACCACATTCTCTCAGCTAACCTGGGAAACCTGTAGCCTGCTCCATCATGCAATGTGGATATGGCCTGGGTGAATGAAATGCAGAACTGTTCCCACCTCACTGATGAAGATGTGAAACAGAAATGAAATTAATCTGCCTTGCCAATGCAGGGAATCCAAGGCAGAATTGGGAATTTGAGGTTCCCCAAGCCCCAGTCCAGGGATCGAATCAATTGACTGGCTTTCCTTTCCTTCTCATTGCTGAGTGAAAATAGTTAATGTCCTGTGGTACCTCAAATTAGTGCTGCTGAATGAACACTGTTTTCCAACAAGGTTTCTCATATCTACTGTACCAAAAGAAGGTTAAATATTTATGGCATGGATCTGTAACCTACAACATTTACCTTTTAATCCATTAATTAAACAAGTACACCCTACAGTTCAGTTTCCAGGAATTATTGTCCCCCCCTGCTATCAGGAATCTAAATATAACCCAATTAGCACACACTTTTCCTTTTGGTTCAAGTAGGTGGAATCACTATTTATTTTTAAACTGAAATAGTGTGACAGAGCCCTACTTACAGTTCTGGAAAGCTGACAGTAAGACTTTATTTTTGAAGGCATTAGAGCTGAGTGGATGTGCAAAATTACACATTAAACAAAGTGACCACCAGTTTGCCTAAACTGTTTAGGTACAAGACGTTTCACAATAAGGACTCCCTACTGTCACTGCCACTGCAAAGCATGACAGAAGGCAAGTTACGTGGCTAGAGGAGAACAAGGTGAAGAGAGCACAGCAAGGTGAAGCAGAGTGACGTGAGAATGACAGGTGCTACAGCACAGGTCCAGTGAGGTGCAAAGTCTCAGAATTAAACATCATGTGTCTAAGAAAAATATTATGGCAGGAAAGAAACACCCAGCTCTGGCCCATTCAGCAGCCAAAGCAATTGCCTGCAACACTGCAAAGGAGTATGCAAGATGAAGTTTGGTGTTTTGGTGTCCTCATATCTCTTTTTAGTCCACTGATGTTTCAGAGCGATTTTGGCTATTGTAAAACCAAAAGCTTGGGTGAGTGAAAAAAAAGTGTATGTCCAGGTTCTGAGCCCCATTTCTTTTTATTCACAGATCCAATGCAGTTGTTTTGTGCTGCGCATTCCCTCTTAACTCTTCTTAACAATTGCTCTTGACACTGTCTAGGAGAGACCCACCAATGGCTCCTACGTGCACACCAAGCATGGCAGAAATCAAAGATAGCACCCAAATCTTCCACAGGTGCTTCTCCTTTCAAAAACACACCTGCAGGAGGCTGAATAGCAAGGCAGGCCTGGAGGCTGGGAATACACAGCTGAGCCACTCTCTCACCCAGAAACCTCTCATAATTACATTCCTATTCCTGCATTTATGCTGCATCTCAGAAATCAAACTCCCTTTTGGACAGCATTTCAGTGCTCTGAGTTATCCTGCCTAGACAAAGTCTTTCTTCTTTAGATTCCTAAGTCATTGGAAATTCAACACCACTCCATGTAAGGCGTGCAAAACATCTAGCTTTATAACATAGCCCTGGATGCAGTTACCTGGTCCTTGGGCTTCTCCACTGCCAGGATAAGTGGGAGGCTGATTTTCCTTGAGGAACCTGCCTGAAAAAGCAAAACCAAGATTGGTTTGCAGCTTGCCAGCTACCAGCAATAGCAGAGGACATGTACACAAGTCCTTGTTGCATACTCCCAAAGGTCCTCTTATCTCCCTGTGCAGACCTCTGCCAGGGCATCCCAGCAGAACAAGCAAGCTCCTGCAAGCTCCAGGCAAGCACAGAGAAATGTACCAGAAGATGCAGAGACTATTTTCATGTCTCACAAGAAATCACTTGTCTGCAGCTGTTTCTTTCATGCTATATTTTCATTTCAGCTGGTGCCACTTGCATTTTATAGCTTCATAGTTTAAAATAAATTTAGTTAAAAATTTATTAACTGGTCTCACTTCTATTTCTAGTTACCCTCCAGAAACATGTCAGGGAGCTGCAGCCAAAAAAGCTGTACATGAATCTCAAAGCCAGATCTCGTTTATAAGGTTGATTCCATCTCTACAGGAAACCAAACTCTGGCACTCTGTAATTCTTGATGTAGAGGCAGGTTTTGAGCAGTGAGATCCAGAGGCTTTCGATCCAGTTTTACCTCTCCCTAACAGGCTGGATGGAAAAGTTGTGTTCAGGAAATGTTGGCAAGTTTGTCTCCCTCTCCTGTTACACCAATTGCCAGAGCTCTCTCCCAGGCTCTCAACTCACTGTTTCAGATGCTGTGCACTACCCTAAACATTACAGTTTTCTTTTCCAAAACAATTAAGGTTTACGATTGCTTTGCTGATCAGGAACAGCAGGAGGCACTTCTGCTGACAAAATCAACCTTTCAACCATAATTATTCATATTTAATTACACTGCCAAATGAGGCCCAAATAAACCAGGTTCTTCTGTGGTAGGTGAAACCAAGCCAGAGGAAAGTGTAGGCTTCCTTGTCAAACACTCATTTTCTTTCCCTCAAAATATGCACACACACAGTTCCTGTAGCAACAGAGGGAGAGGCTTTCTCAATGACTTTCAGAAAAAGGAATAAGAATGATTAATAATATCCTGAGAAGAAATGAAAGCAATACTAGGAGTAGATCCCTATCCCAAAGTACCTTGCTAATGGAGTTTGGAGTCTGCGGTGTCTCATCCTTCAGAGCCGATGGGCTGTTTCCTTCCACGTCTTTTCCTGCAACAAAAAAATGTGATTCAAAACCAGAGAAATTCTGTGCAAAACCATGGCTCATCATGGCCTTAGAAGGGCTACTGCTAACAGCACACAAGGGAAGTTATCATGAGCAAGAGTAAGCACACCATGATCACAGAGAGGAATAGTGCAGAACTTGAAGTAGCCTCGATCTACATGCCTGGGTAACAAGCCTGATGAAAAGTAAGGTCTCAAAACACCATGGTAAACCAGCATGATGGTTGCAAAGTCCAGCATTTGAAAGCTGGGAAGAAACAGAAATAAGGTCGCTTATGTATCCTTTGTCAGCTCCCTTCTGTGTCTGCATTATGATGCAGTCTTTAATTACATTACCACAGTCTGTTCTTTCCTTACATACTCCATGCCTCGTCCAGTGCAAATAATAAATGCAATTCAGTTAATAAGCAGCTATTCAATCCTCCTTGGTCAGTATCTGGCAACTATACACAGATGTACTTGATAGCATGCTTTGTTGGACAAATAATAACAATGATCACAAAATGTTACAGAAGATGGAACAGTATCTAGGCATAATTAGTAAAACAAAATAAAAAAACCCCAAAACACTTGCAGAAAATCAATGTCTTCTGACCAACTTATTTGTTAAAATAAGAAACATTTTAAATTTATTAGTAGTAAATGAGTACTATGATACTTTCCAGTTATTCTAGCAATATATACTCACTACTCAAATATCCTAAACTTGAATATATTCTATACTGGCATAAGTGTGTGTAGTCCTAATCCAATCAATGAAATGTAATGATAAATACTGTTCTTTTGGCCAAATGTAATCATGCCCTCACAGTAAAAGAAAACATAGAACTTCTATTAAAAAAACCCTCCAAAAAATAGCATCTGATGAGACTAGACTTTTAGTGCCAAGACAGTCATTGTTAACCAATTACAACGTTGTTTTCTTCTCAGAATCACTGGCAATCAGAGCTTCAGAATACAGGATGCAGTAAAGAACCACCAAGACAGTGAAACACAATCCATTTGTAGCAAACTGCAAACACGGGAACCATTGAAAATGTTTCTAACAGTGTGCCAGCCACTTGTGGAAACCACCAAATCCAAAACCGGCAAGGGAAAATCCTCATTCTCCTCAAGTCAGCAGCAGCTGTCATGTATGTGTCACAACTGTAAGTTCTGGAATTATCAGAGCAGCCATTTTTGAGAAGCCAAGCACTGTCAGTAAAGTCAGACACAGAATAAAGCCTGTGTTGACACAGGAGGCCTGGGAGAAGAGGGACAACACGTGCTCTGCTCATGTGCGGTACCGGAGCGGAGGAAGGACCCACGCAGACACGTAGGAAGGTGACGCAACAACAGGGGACCCATATCTTAACCTACTTTCTTAGCTGTCACTCCGCCCCTGGAAACACTGAGCCCGAAATAATGCACTCAGAAACCTGATGACTGTGGGCAGGAGAAAATAAAAAATTTTTTTAAAAGCCCAGTGGCCAGAGATTTGACAGTGCCTTTGTGCTAGCATGACAAGTGGGATGGCCATAAGCATTGCTGTGCATGGATTAGAACCTGGATCTCCATACTTTTTCTTCCTCTCATGGCATTTTCATCTCTACAACCCCCATCCTCCCTGAAAGAGACAGAGGAGGATGGAAAAAACTCATAAAGCCATGTAGCTGCTGCACTTGTTTCCCATGAAGAGCTTTTCCTGCGCATGTATGGGAAAGTAACATATGGTCTAAAAGTTCAAGCCAAGTTAATGGGAATCAGCTGCTGCCTGCTCCAAGGGAATGGTGCCTATTAGCAAAACAGAATTCACATGCATTCTTTATTATGTGTAATTTCTTAAAGAAAGCTTAACTCCAAGCTTGTAGCCATACAAAAAGCCTGGATGTGAGACATTTCTGCCTTCTCTCAGTAATGCGGTTAAAAGGATTTGCACCTGCACAATGAGATTTTCCCTGTTCCTGAGGTTCTGGACCATCCTGCTCACAGAGCCTTATGGAAAAAAAAAAAAGGAACATGCAACTGTCCATTCTTACTGTATCATTTACAAGGCATCATTAGGTATGTTTATGAAACAACATCTACTAATTTCTTATGCCAAATTCATTAAGTCTGCTGGAAATTGTGAGGGAAAGGCTGTTTCTCAGAGGAGAGCTATCTTTGTTGCCTGTCTCAAGCAGACCTGGTGCAGCCATGCAGAAGGAGAGAGCCAGCCCTTGTTTGGAAAGCAAACTTCATTGGAATGATGTGGAAGTTTCTCAACCACACCCTCCCTCCCCCCCGCCCCCAGTTAAGTGCACAGAAAGCCCAAAAGTGAGTCTCACCCAGAGCACAACAGACACAGCCACCTCGAGAAAATAAATAGAAAGCCACAGAAAAACAAAAGGAGCTAAACCTGAACTGGCTATAGAAGCTGAAGTTCTTATCTCCCTGATCAAGAAAACACAGTGCCCACAACAGAAAGAGCGGAATTTCTCATGATTAAAAGCACTGGCTGCTACCAGGGCACACAAAGAAGGGTCCTCCAAAAATTAGCCCAGAAGTTCTGCACCAAATAACAGAAAAGATTTTGAGAAGAGAATCAGTAGTGCTTATGGAAACAGCCTTCATCACATTGTGAAGAAAACTGCCAACACTCCAGTCTTGTGGCTACAGAGTAGAACTACTGATACTTTCTTTCTATCCATTATTGCCATGCACAGGAAAATGAAATATTTAGCTTCTTTTCACAACAGTAACCATTCCTTTTCTTTGGTTTTCTGCTGGGCATCAATCCTATAGGTGCATTTATCTTTCCCCTTTATAAAGAATGATACAGCAAGCATGACTGATAAACTACAAGAGGAAATAAAAGTTCTGATGTGTGACAAAACTATTGCAAATAAAACCCATTTCTGTTGTAAATATCAGCCACATGACCCAATGTGAACACCTGAAATGTAGTTCTGTGTATCTTTCTCAAGACATTCCCATATTCATGAAACTACATCTCTTGGGATACAGATATGGTAATGTAAATTTTTATTTGGAGACTCTGTGTGATCTTGCAGCCTAATCAAAAAGAGAGATTCTGTAAAAAATTATTTTAGCTACTCCCCCAATAAATTCCCTATCCTCTGAAACAGAAAACAGAGAAGCCCTTTCTCCTCATGGTTAAGTGAAAGACAGACATGAACAAGGAACAAGAATTTATGTCTCTCTACTTTGTGAGCTCCCTATAAAAAGAAAATGTCTTATTCAATTTTCTCTCAGTTACAAGAATCATTAGCACTTTTGTATGCAAGCAAGAGGCAAGAAGTCCAAAGTGTTACTTCAGATAGTGCCCTCTGCATTTCCCATCTGTTCCCTTAAAAAAACCCAAAAAAATCTTGCTGAACTGAATCTCCATAGTGTAGTTATCCTGATGTGTAAAGTCTGTCACTCCCATCTCTCTGAAAAATTTACTTGCACACCTTCATTTTTGGAGGGCAAATCCTAGGTGATGGTGCTGTGAGACCTGCAGCTTCAGCCACATCACAACCCACTGAATTCCTGGCAGGAAATCATTGTGCTTTGCTGCCCACTGCACCCACTCAACACAACCAACCCAGTGCTCACATAAAGAAAACCTGCTGGGCTCAAGCAGCAAAACACAGACCACTGGAAAAGCCTCAAGAACTGAAAGCTCATGTAAAACAACAGAGAAAAACAGAGAACAGAGAAATATTGGATGCAGGTTATGGACACAGACCTATGGCTTAGCCATGGTGATAGCAGCATTGTTCAGAGGAACAGGAGAAGGTAGGGAGAAGCACACAAGGCTCAGAGGAAAACAAGGCAGAAGCAGCAGCAAAGGAGTGAAAGGAGAGCTCTCCATGGGGCATGGCAACTGAACACGAAGAATGACAGGCCCTTCCTTCAGCAAATGTGAGGAAAGCAGAGACAAGGTAGCTCCATGGGTACGGGAAAAGAAATGAAAGAAGAGGTGCAAGGATAGACAAAACCCCAGACTCCCTGCAAGAAATCTCCTGACTGAAGCAGTAACTTCTGTTGGTTTAAAAGGGATATTCTCTCCTTTAAAAATTCTTTGGCTTTATGCTCTCCCTTTGCAATATTGAGGGCTACAGCCCACACTGACACCAGTACTGGAGGTTACCTGGGAGAACTGTGCAGCAGAACAGAAGATCCAACGTGGCTCAAGGCATTTGCTCTATTGAGCCCAGCAAAGGCTGCCAGCAGGGATCAAGGAGAAACAAGGTGATGGGGGAAGCTGAGGAAGAGAAAAGCTCTTCCAGCCACCTCCTCCACACTGAAACCCTCAACTTTCCCTGGTTCCTAAAAGATTACAGCACTGAAATACCACTGTGAGGAAGTCAGGAACTTTTTTAGCATTGAAAATACGGGTAAGAACTGAAGAAAGAACTGGGCAAACTCTAAGCTATGGCTCTCCATCACCTCAAACCAAGGGGAACTGAATACAACCTGGAAATCAGCCCTTCAGCTCCCAATGATAGCAGAAGCGAGCTATTACTTGGCACACATTTGTACAGACTGTACTTATGGGCAGTCAGCTGTTCAGAAGTCGCTCCAGGTTCGAAATGTATGAAATTTTAGGTGTCCCATTTTAAATTGCTTTCAATGTGATTACTGAAAGGTTGTTGAAGCTTCCAGCGGCCTCAGTGACAGGCAGGATTAGTCAGCACTGCTGAAAATAGGCTCCCCACTGCCTTACGGCAGACACTCACAAATGAAATACCTATAAAATAAGAGGCCCTTGAAACCTTTGCGCTTAAAGACAATTAGCTCAGGAAACCCAGACCTGGTTTTGCTCTACATCTGCAAAGCCCAGAGAGTCTGTTGGGTGCTGCATCTATGTGAGTACTGAAACCTTTTGACAGATGCTATGTTCCTTCTCTAGATATCAGTGTTTTGAGAGCTCACAAAGGTGCTGGGAGGTTTGACTATTTAGCACTGAAATGGCAGCTGCAGATGACAGCTCTAAAAACTTGTGACTGCCCCCTGAAGCACTTGTTTACAGACTGGAACGAAAGAATTGTCTGCAGACTGCAATCAAGGAAAGACTTCCACGTTTATTGTTAGCAACAAATTCTGAAACAAGAAAGGTGCTAGGAAATTCAAAGCTGAAAAAAAAAAAGATGTAAAGAGAATGCTTAAAGCCAGTCTGCCATTCATTACAACCTGTCAAGATTCCTCATACTTGTAGTGCTTGTAGATATTTACAGAACATTAACCACAGAAATTTTGCTTTTATAATATTTATCCTGGGCTCTAAATCTGAACAGGGAAACCTGCCATTAAACATCTGCAAATGGGGACAGTAAATTTTAAGCAAGTCCAACACTTAGGGTGAAACACATCAAGTGCCTCAAAGGGGATGTGCCTGAAAACATTAGTCATTGTTTAAACGTAAGGCCATGCCAGCATTCAAACAGTTACAAATCCCAATTTTCATGCCCTCCATTCCCACTTAATGCCATGGCAATTAAAAACACCAGCATCATGACAGCAGCACTGTCTGGGATCCAGCAATACCTGTGTTGCAGCAGCTTCTCTCACTTTCTCTTTCACATCCTTGTTTCTCTTTGTTTCCTGGCAGCACACTAAAACACCTACTTGCAGTCAAGCACTTGAGACACATTACTTTCTGCACTGACACACCAGAAACCAACCTGGGCTGAGTGGGTAGATGTCATTGTCGGCCCCAAAGAACAGATTGCGCGTCAGTTTGCGAGGATCAACCTTCTGAGGGGTGGATGAGGCCGGACAGAGGGAGAACCTGCGACGAAGAAAGTTCTCCTCCTTCATGGCATGAGCTGTGGGGGTTTTCTGAAAAAGAAAGAGAGAAATTACAGTTCATTTCAAGACACAGGAAATCAAAGTTTTCACACTTAGATGGCTCTGCTGCTTCAAAGCCACCTAATCCTATACAGTGTGCCAGATCTTTTTATAGAGTGCCAGAAGGCTATGCAGGGAAAAAAAGAAAGTGGTATTAGTTTGAAGCTACAATTACCGATTTGCTGACTCTCAGTATTTGTAAACTGTAGGGAGGCAAGACACTGTTCCTCAGTGAATCAAGGCAGTATAACATCTTCCTGCCTACAAGGATCTATTAGGATAATAGCTACTTACTAGGTCCATTCAGTGACTAACATTCAGTGCCTAAAACTCTTTTAAAAAAAAAATTTTTTTTTTTTCTTTTAAGGCTTCTGAGTCTCATAAATGCAACTCCACTGGTGTAAGCAGAGTTACACTATCTCCACAAAAATCAACATTAATCTGAGCTGTGTGGAGGAAGACCAGCTGCACTGGCTACAGGGAGCAGCAAGAGAAGATCGTGCCAGAGTAACTCCCATCCTTATTTCCAGTTATAGCACATATAAATGATTTTGGTTTCTTCAAAATGGCATTAAGATCAGCTTTGCAGTTTGATCAGCAGGATAACCATTGCCACTCTGTGAGGGTGAACACCAGCATTTGTGTCCCCAAAAGCCTCCCTGCATCCCTGTACTGGTGGTACTTTGCTCTTTACCACGTCTTGGCTAACGCATTAGACCATCCTGGCTGGAATTAAAGGTTTCTTTTATACCCATCCAACAAGCAGTTCTTTCTTACCCTTTACAAACAGATATTATGACTGTCTCCTTCCTGAGTTACAAGCTTTATTCTCTCCCCATGTGCAGCCAGAGGCAGGGCTCTGGATAGCAACAAGAAGTGTTAACCCAGCCTTTGGGTGGGCACCACTCACCACAAGGTCTGCTGCTTCTTTGGGGGACAGTTACTGACGTAAGGAAAACCCATAACAGCAGTACACATTTCCTGAAAACTGTCTCCAAGTCTCCCCATCTCTCTTAGGCCACTAGGAAAACAAGAAAAAGTTGCCCCCGAGCCACAGTGCAGTTTGGGAGGGCAGGACCAACATGCTCATAAGGCGATCCCTGTGGCACAGGTGGGAAATGGGCTGATAACAGCCCTGCTCTAACCTTTCCTGTTCCCAGGATAACCCCTGTGCTTCTGCTTCCCAAATGCCCCAATTTCAAGGGGAACACTCTGCAGCCTCTTGGAGCTCACCTTCACACCCAGGACACCATACGAGGGGATGCCATGAATGTGTCCCCAGTATGACAAACTCCCCTCCTGTGTTTCATGTGAGCTCTGTACCTCCACCTGCCCTGCCAATCCCTGTAGATTACAGGCCCAATGTTTGAGGTTTTGCAATTTAAAAAAATTTATTTACCCAGCATGCTGCATCAGCTTTATAATCTAGCAGCCTCCTGTCAATTCAACTGCCCAGGAAACTGCTCCACAAACATATCCAGTCTCAAAATGTCCCCAGGTTCCCACTGTGGCCAATGGCATCTATGATGCAACAGGTAACATAGCTAACTTAGCAATGTAAATAAACCTCTATTTGCTTAGAAACTCTTGACTGCATACAGCTGGAGGGAAGGGGAGAGATGCAAAATTTAACTGCTAACTTTGAAAAAAGAAAGGAGAGAGAGGAGGAAAACACAGCCAGCTATGTGTCTGAAAGCAAAGTATTTAAAAATAATCCAGGTCTAAATAGCTGGGTTTGGAATGCTAACAGTGAGCTATTTTTTGTCCTTGTTCCCAGAAAGGCAATCTCAACTCTCTACCTCTAGAACTGCTCGTAAGTGGCTTGGAACAAAAGCAGATGAGTGGGATATTTTTCCCAAAAAGCAGCGACCTGGTAAGGCTGTGCCAATCATGCAGAAGGCATTCAGAAACCCGAGGCCCACCCAGTGGAAAGCAGGCTGAAGAAGAAGTTACAAACAAAAGACGTCCATCCGTCAGCTCTCACACCTTGACAGGATAACAGAAAGGCTGCGTCCATCATCATTTTGTGTCAGCAATACCATGAGCTGTGTCAGTGAAGAACTGCCAGCCAGCTCACACTGATGTCAGTGGCAAAACCCCAAAACACAATTTCTTTCAACTGTTACTATATTTACTATGAAGAGAGACCAATATTCTAATGTTTTACTCACTTATTATTTCACACTATTTAACCACAGGATAATTGTCAGAATTACCATGTTGACACTCTCTCATTCCCACAGTTACTTAAACCAACAGCTTAATAGCAGAAAAAATCTGGATGCCTTGTTCAACTGGAAACAGCCAATAGCAAAGAAAAAATACTTTTCTCAGGTATGTAATTTGCTGTCTTTTCTCTTACGTATCTTAATACAAACTTGTGGTAGCAGCTCATCTCTTTTTGACCACACAGATCAATTTGATTAACTTCCTCTTAACTGGTGCTTTTGGCAGAAAACCCCCAGTGACCAAAGCCCCCTGAGAAGCAGCAGCAGCGATGTGTCTGTCACACACACACAACCATGCAACACACCACAGCACCAGTACTTGGCCTTGTTTTTCAAAGATATCTACATAAGATACATTTGACTCATCCAGACAGGCTGTTGTGTAGCACAAAATCACAAAAACAGACCTTTTTTTTTTCTTTTGTATTTTGGGTTTTTTTAAGATATCAGACACTTTTTTCCTTGTCAGGAGAAAATGTAGCTCACGTTATTAAAATTCTACAATACACCTGAAATACTTGGTTTGGTTTCCAAAAGACATCTCTCTGTGTGTCTGCATCTGTACCCACCTTGTTTCATCCTCCCGCTCAACCCCTTTTGTGCCACTTGAAAAAGTCAGGGAACTCCAACAGGCACTAGAAAACATTGGTTTCTTAAAAGTTGTATTTTCTTAAAAGATGAATGGCTAAAGAAAGGAAGGAAACTGTAAAGTTGTCCTCTGAACCCAGCTATTACCAAACATCAGTGAATCAAACATAAGCCACAAATCCATAAGAAATTGAGGCCTCATTGGCTCATTTACTTAGAAAAATACTTGTTGTATCTGTCCATTAGAGTCTGAGTGCCCAAGCTGGTTTCAAATAACGTAAAGCTTGTGAGAGCTGTAGAGGAAGATGAACAATAGATGCCAGTGACAATTTTCCAAAAGGATGTAACAGGAAGGTGAGAGGTGTGTTCCTTGCTTTTCACAACAGGGATCTTTAGACAACTAAACAATCCAGAAAACATACAAAAACTCAGTGCTGATGGAGTATCTGGTAAGAAATAGAAGACAGGCTTCTAGACATGAGTGATTTTGAGCCTCAAATCTTTAATGGCTGACTTGAAGACAACACCATTGTTCTGAAACCCTAGCCTATTTCTAAATCAGTATTTTGGTGGTTGCTTCAGGATACAATGGATGCTTCACTGAAACCAGTTCTGTGGAGGCTTACAGAATAGAAGGAAAATAAAGATCAAAACTGGGCCAGAATTGCAGAATTGCCATTCTGTCGCCAAACCACTTATGTAACTCAAGGCAAGAAATGTCACCACTGCTACTGCATTCCCTCCAAATCCAGCAGATGAGATAAAGAATTGTCCTAGAAAGACAACATGTCTTAATTTGAAGATGCCAACTGGTGCAGAATTCATAAGCTCTCTTAGGAAAATAACCTCGTAATAAAAAGCCCTCTTTCTAGCTCTTGCATGAATCTACGTGGTTGTTAGTCTTGGTAGATTAAAGTGCCCTGAATTTTGCAGTTCAGGTCATTTCTGCCCTTACATTCTGTGGTCTTGACCATAAAAATGAAGGAAACATAATACAGAGAAGTATTGACAGAGCCACTAAACAGTAGTTTTCAGGACTGCTCCTTTTGTGATGATAGCTCTCTAAGCGGTAATGGGCGATTAAATGTGGGCTGCTCATTAGAGCTTAAAAAAGAACAAATAATTCAGCAGGAAGAAATAAATTTCTTACTAACCCTGTCTTTGAGACCTCTTTATCTTTTAAAAATGCAAAATACAGCAGAAGAGAAGTCTATGTCAAACCCCCATGAAGCACAAGACAAATGAAAAAAGTGAACTTAATGGGGGGCAATGGTCCAATGGGATTTTCCTTCCCATGTGGCTTCAGGAACAGCTAACGAAGAGCAATGGGGCAAGAACAAAAGTTACTTTATCAGCAAACCTTGTGGCTGCTATTAAAGCAAATGGGAAGTGTCAGTGCTCTCCTCTTCTGGGACTGGACCCATTTTGGGTGAGGGCGGCAACTAAAACTCTTAAAGATGATTGCTGTTGGTGCAGAGATGCCTTTCACATGCAGCTGCTCTGCATCCTGGGCCTTTTGTGCTTGCTGAGAAGATAATGGCAGCTTTCAGCATCAGGCTTGAAGCTTCTGGGGATGGAATTTTCCTGGCTCCTTCTTTAAATTTTCGAAGTTCCTCATGTATAATTACCACAGCTAAACACGGTGCAGATACTATGCTGTCCGTACCCTCTGCAAACTTGTGGGTAGGTTGGTTTGCTTACTCTCATTTCCAGCAGTTTAAAATAGATTGGAAATATGTACTTCTCTATAAATAGTTAATTAGGGGTTTTATATAGTCAAGAAGGCGGTGCTAGTTAGGGGACATTCTTAATTTATTCAAAGCTTGTTTCCAACAAGCTTCTCTTTTTCTGGTCACTGAATATTTCCCAGAAATTAAATTAAACTGCATTTTGTATTCAAAGCAGTCATTCACTCCAAAACCTGCATCAATACGGAAAATTAGTTCTAAAGATACTGACATTTCCTGATCCAATTAACCCTGAGGAGGTAAAAATTTCATGAATGAAATGAGAAAGCAAATTGTCAGCAGATACATTTCTAGTGATTAAAGTTCTAAGTATTCAGAAGGAAAAAGCAGCAGCACAGATCCTCAATAAGGGTAAATTATTATTATTTCAGTGGTGTGCTGGTGATTTACAACAGCTGAAGAACCACAATCAATGCAGGAAGTCTGTGAAATCTGTTTCTGAAAGCTATTCCCAAAAATGCCTATTAATAAGATAGCTAATTGGACAACCAACCCCCTACTAACAGTTAAATAAAACCTGATGCAGTGAAAAGTGGCTGTGCAGGCAATGTTTTTCTCTACCTAATTCGTGTTTGTTGATTAGAGAAATGGCAAAACACACATACTGCAGCTGACACTGAATGTTTTGGGCTCTTGTGCTGTTAGTTGGAATCTGAAGCAATGGGGCTTCACAGCAGGTGTCAGCTATTCTCTATCCCCCTAATTACTTAGGATCAGCTATTTCTCTGTGGTGCAGGCAAGGGGACCTTTCCTCACCACTAGTACTGCAGGAGCACTCTGATTTTATGGAGTGCCATACCCTCTGCTGCATGTCACACTGCTCAGCTTGATCAGTCCAGGCTGGAAAATCAAGTAACGTGGGTTGCTGAAGACACCCATCCGCAACAAAGGGATGGGATTTGTTAAGATCCTATGCAACAGATTTCTCTCAGCTGCTTTGGCAAGCTCAGGAGCACGGCTAGTTTGTTCCTACAGTCTAACTCAAAGCTTGTATGTCCGGCAGAGTCCTTAAAGCTGCCTCCCTTGAGCTGTTTTTCTGAAGTTGCCTACCACAGCCACCCCAGCAATTTGTTCTCTGCCCTTGTTTTCTCTGAGGAGAGAAGAACAACCTCTTTCTATCACCTCCTGCCTCTCTCCCTGCCTTTTCCTGCACTGGGCAGTGAAACTCATGTAGTAATCAGGAGACAAAACTATTTCCTCCCTTAATTCTCTGTAAGACGTCTTGATTAATGTTTTCTTTGTAAACACTAGAACATATCCAGCTTCAGGCACACCAGCAGCACTCAGATGAATAATCTTCTTACAACTAATCTCTCTCTACGGTGAGCATTATGTACAAAGACCACAAACAGAACAACTGTAGGCAAAACCAGACCCTGAATGCCTACACTGAGAAAAAAAACCATCCCAGGTTGTTCCCCTTGGGGATCCCTATCTAACACAGGACTAAGAAATTTCAAGGTAGGGTCACACAGGGCAGAACATTTTTATTTGACATGCGGGAAAATCTCATCTTCAGAATCATCTCTGGTTTGAATAAATATCTGTGAGCAAACACCAGCCCATCACTAAAACCATATTGTGTTTGGGAAAGGGATCACTGCAACCTTATGGCTTAGAAAAGGGCACTACCATAAGCACTACATACACAATCTTTGTGTGGTTTGCATGTTTTCTTAAAACAGTTGCAGTTCACTTTGTAAACACTACACTGGCAATTTCTTCCAGCTAAGAATATCGACTGGGCTGCTGAAATGAAAGCTTAATGATTTTTACATCCACCTTCTCTGCCCTTTAAACTGTAAATTGCTTGTTATGCAAAGGCTATTAATTTAACAAAGCGTATTAAATTTCCCACTACACTGAGGAGCTTCTCCTGACTTAGCATTTCACTGGTCTTTTCCCTTGTTAACTGCATAGATCATACCTCACTTGCTGTAATTACAACCTAGTACATCAAGATTAATTATTTCCTTTGTAATGGCAGGTGCATGCAGAATTGAAGTCTAGCCCACACTACCAGAGAGATGAGAAAGTCTCCAAAACTCAGTGAAAAATAGGAGAACTTTTCCTGCAGATCTTTTTATCTCTGTCCTCACTATTTTCAGTAAATCATACTTTGCATAATCTCTTTTAGCCCCCAGTTCCTGAAGGCATCTCAATTCAATATAGCTCATGCAAAGGCATTTTCTTGAAGCACCAATCCATGCAAGAAGGTAAGGTGCTTGCACAGAATCCTCTTCAGCCCTTTAATCCCATGTTCTAATATTTTCAACTGAAGAGATAAATCACATTTGTTAAGTATATATCAAGCACCTTATCCATCTTCCTAAATTTTTATTTAAAGCTTGCCATTATTTGTTATTGATATCTCTCATGAGCATTCTTTTAAGCAGGAAAAGAAAGCCAACACTCAAGATTTGCAAAGACTTCCCCCCAAAACATAATGTACAACCAAGGGCATGAACAGTGTATAGGAAGACATGTGCCATCACAGATCACAACTCATCTCCTGATGAAGTTTTCATAACAAACTAGCCAAGAAATTCCAGTAAGGATCCACTTTGAGACAAACTCAGGAACCAGATCTTTGCCTCTAAATTTCTGTTCATCCAGAAATACTTCCATATATTTTTATTTGAAAGTTTCACAGAGATGACACAAGCATTCATAGTGGCTTCTCAGCATTGAACTCAGAAGGCTCTTAGAGATACGGTTAAGGCAAAATGAAGATATAAGCACAACTTGGGCACATGCACACAAATTACCCTTGAGCTAGGTAGCTGTAGTAGGGCTAACAGTACGGGCTACAAGGAAGACATACAAGGCAGGCTAGAAATTATATCTGAGAAATCAAGTGAGCACCACGTGGCTAGTTCATTCTGAAATCTGTGCTGGTGCCTGCTACTTGTTCAAGCTTGTTCAGGTAAGCAGACATAAGCCGCCATCACACCTCACTTGCAATACGGATCACCCTTGAATCTCTGCTGCTTGTGCTGGAAGTGCGGGCACAGCTCTCAGGCAGCACACAGGGCTTTGGCAGCGCATGTCCAAGCCAAAAGGCAGTGCTCCCTGTGACTTCCACAGGCACGAGGCTCAGGCACAAAGACATGGTGTAAGGTTAGGCACTAAAAAACAGTGTTGAAAGCTTTGTTCTAGTTAGGGAAATAAGCTCTCAGCCCAAAGATGAAAATACCGGATATATAACTAAAAACTCCCCACCTGAAAAGCAAATTTGAAGTGCTCTGCTTCTTTTCTGTTGTGGTTATTAACATACACAACTCATCCACCAGTGACAGTTTTTGTTTGAGGCCCACTGTGAACACAGCATCTCCAAGCCTGGGCATTTCAGGGAGCAAGTCTCTGAATCCCATAAACAGTATTAATGAATTACATAATGGTAAACCACATCCACCTTTGACACACTGAGCTTTCCAGTAGTTATCCATAACTCACACGGTACATGTTGCTCGGGGAACGGCTATCTCACATCCCCTCATGCCCTGAAGTTTTTATGTGTGCTGTTAGCAATACCCTCCCCCATGACCTCCCATACAATCCTTTTAAACTGTAGCTGAATATCTAAGAGAACAGCTTTCTAATAAACCGTTTTTTCTAGAGGTATCTCAGGGGTGAGAGACTCCAGGCTGCTGTAAGGGCCACCCCGATGGATTCACCATGGCAGGATTTGGGAAGAGGGACCCCAGTCCTTCATGGGACCTGCCACCCCCACTCCAGCAGGGGTGACAGGATTTGGGATAAACTCAGGGCAGTAAGGTGTGGTATCAGGTGCACAGAAACATAAATAAGACAGTAACTTTGTTGCTTTAGCTAAAGCTATTAGAGATTTAAAGCCATGACAAGAACACTGCTTTGGACAGGGGTGCAGTTACATCATTTGCAAGCAGGCCACATCTTCAAGGTCAGTTCTTGCCTTGATATTTCTCTTTGAAAAGAACATATGAAAGTGCATCATTACAGCCTCATCCTGCTATCTAAATCACATAATGAGATCATATTCCCCTTTAATGGAAGGATCCTACTTTTAATGATATTTTAAAAAAACACGGATGACTGCAAGCCTCACTGATGGCTTTCTATGATATCCACCTCTGCCTTTATACAATTAAGCCTAGAAAAGATTGTGCCTTGGGGCTACATTCCCACCACACAAGTACTAGGAAATACCAAACTAATTTGAAGATCTGCTTTCAGGCTTGATAAGGTCCTTCTGACATTATTCCCTTGTTTGCAAAATATTGCCCCCTTGTAACAAAGTAAACCAAAATCAATTTCTGCCTCAAGTCTGTTGAGCCATTCCCAGACTTGGGCTCAAAAGGGAAATTTGACACACCAGTAAGGCAAAGGTAATGGCAAGAAAGGATGTTTACAGACCATCTTACAGGATGAAAAACAAGTGCTGTTCAATGTCACAAAGATTCAGTTACAGATTATGCCATGAGCATCTACTGTCCCAAAGAATTTTAGATTAGATGTATTTTTCTACCTTGACATCTTGTGTGAGCACAAACTATATTTCCACCCAATGGCTCTGACCCCAAGCCTACTAAATTATAGCTGACCTGGCTCGTCTACTTCTGAAGAACAGGTAAGCAATGGAGAAATGACCACATCCCATGGGGCTCCAATCATGATGGATTTTCCACTCCCGTATTTTCTTGTTTCTCCTATCAGATTTAGACAGGATCTGTAAATCTCAGGGGCCTTCAAAAGGAAGGCTGAATAAACATGACCAAATAAATTTTAAGGAAGTGCATCTATTTTTGAAAAGATCCTTATATGCCCCTGTTTAGCTTTTCAGACTTTTGGGCGCTGTAGTGTACCAAGATCTGCTGGACAGTGGTTTAAATTTAGCATCCACCTATACTTCCTCTGATAGAGCCAGTCTCCCTGAAATTCTACAGGAAATTAATATATGGAGTATCTTTGCATAAGCCTCACTGTTTCTCAGAGACAAGAGCATCCAGCTCTTCCTTCGACAATAGTTGTAAGATGGCACTGCAGTTATTTTGGTCCTAGTTTTTTAATTAAAAATCTCTGCAGGAGAAGGGAAACTAGACAACTCACAAAGAGCATGTAGGGTGGGATTTACGCTGTGTTAAATGAGCCCAAAGGACTCAAACCGTGCAAAGGCTGACGGAGCATGCATGATGAAATCCACTCTCAGCCTCAGTTCTCAAGCTGAAAACCCTGCTGTGCCTACCTCAGTCCCTCCTTCTCTCCCAGTTTACCTCACACAGTGAAAACAAACAGACAGGATAAACTCTTTGCACTGTGGCTTTCCTTTGATTCAGCCAGAGGGAGTTTTAGGCACACAGGTGGATGAGCACACCCACGTCATACAAATTTAACAGTGTATTTGTCTTTGTCCATCTCCTACTACCTGTTCAACTAACACTATCCCAATATTTTTGCCAGAGACTACTCTGCTGTTCATACAATTGTCCCACTACCAGGTGCAGCATGCTGGATGTTAGCAAGACAGACACTGAGTTATCAGCCATAAGCTAAAGCCCTGGAGAATCACAGCTCCTGGGCTTGTGGGCAGCAAACCTAACAATACAGCTCCTGACAAAAGAAAACAAATCTGAAAGCCATGGAATTCAGGAATAGGACTCTTCTCATCACTTTAAAACTAACCTATACTGACCCCAGCTTTTTTTGTCTCTGAATGGAAAGATCCAGGCAAAAAAATCCAAACTGAAACAACAGTATAGCTCAGCTACAAGCCCTCTTGCCTACAAGCACTGACAACTGGAAATACAAGGGGGACCAAAATCACCCCTGCCTGGAGAGCTGGGAGCTCCCAGCTGGGAGGGTAAGGGAAGCTCTAACCACACAGCACAACACCAACGCAAGGATGTCCATGCCAGTTCCAGCACTGCCACAGGGAAGGGAGGAGAACTCAAAGGAGGATACGGAGAACAAGGGGCACCTGCAGATCCCGCTTCTATAGGTTTGTGGATCACACTGACCTTCAACAGCTCCATGTCAAAAGCATAAATGTGGCTTTAAACAAACATAAATCCCTGCCTCCCACACAAACGTGAGCAGAGGTCTGGCAAAAGGAAGATCAGGTCCTCAGCATCCAGACTGGCCTTGTCTGAAAGGAAGCCAAACACAATGCAGCCAGTTCACAGCATTTTCTTTATCGCAGTGCTAAGAACAGCTATACAATGCTTTCCAATAAAGAAAGCAGCAATTTATCACAGAGAGACAGGAGTTAGCAGGAAACACTCCCATTATCTCTGCTATGGAAAGGAAGTGACAAAGAGAACGGCTGAAAGGTGACAGACAGTTTTTATGAGGCCAGACTTCAGCCCCTCTCAGGGCTGACCAGCTCTTCTTTTCCACACTAGGAAAAAAGTGATAGGCTTCAGCTATGTGGGTCTCGCACAACAGGAGTTGAAGCTGCCACACTGTGATTTCTCAAGACAAACCAAAATGAATGAAAATATCTGTACTCTGTCAGATCCTCAGGCTGTGTAAATCAGGCAAGTTTTGTGGCCTCATTAGTAGGGTGATGCTGACTGACAGTGGGGCGTGCAGGGCAGAGCATCCAATTGGCAGAAGAGAGGCAATCTCAGAGACCTGCAGCGAGCCCATGGTGCTGCTTGGCAACTATTTCGTCTGTATTAGAAAAGCAGGCTTCAAAGTGGTTGCTGCCTACAAGCTCCAAACACAGAAGAGTTTATAAACACAAGAGCCCAGATGGGAAAGATTTGAAAAGTTTGGGAGGGCAACAGGGGAAAGAATAAACAAACATCTCTGAAATGAAGTAAGGAAGCACTTAAGATGGCAGAAGGCTAGATGGTCTGTACAGACTTAGTGGTGCCTCTAAAAGGTACAAAATCTTTAACATTCCATGGCTCTGCACATGTACTCAATTCCCCTACAGGGCACAAACACAGGCTGCTATTACCAACTGCCACTAACAAATGCTATTGCTCAGCCATTAGCAATCAGGAGGCACAGCAACCCAAAGTGTTAGGAGCTGTACAAACACATAACAAATAATTGCCTCTGCCTCAAAAAGAATATTGGGTTTCTATCATCTCAAGCAGCACTTGGACTCAAATATATTTGCTAAACAGCCACACACCACAGCAGCTAATGTCTGAGTGAAGCAGAGAAAACTAAAGAGCGTAACATTTTAATGTCTTCCCCTTGATCAGGTCAGCTCATTCAATGCCTTTCACAGCAAAACTAATCTTCCACTGCAGTCATCTCTTCATCTTTAGAGAAAAGTATAAACATGGATATCAAGGACTTCTCTCCTGTGCAGCATCACCTCAGACACCAGTGATGAGGCTGCTGTAAGGACAACTGGGCCTTTTATAATGAACAATTTCCTGCCTGGTTAAAAGTGGAGGCAAGGAAACAAATGAAAGGAGCTTTTGAGAACTGCTCACCAGTGAATCCTGCAGACTCCTGTGGGAGTAGGTCCAAGCTGAGAATGCCTCTGTCTGTCAATCTCACATAAACTGTCCTGACTGCAAACCACGCCACCAAGAGATGCAGGCAAGGACCTGTCTGATGTCTCTGCCTCTCCTTCCAGGACTGCCAATGTTTCTGGACTCTTTAAGGTGAAAGATCAGCTGTTGACAGCTTGCAGTTCCCACCCATGCAAACAGAATAGACAAAACCCATGAGTCAGCTCAGGGAAAGAAGTCATGTTACCCAGCAAAAGGACTCCCACAGATCACCTTCCTCCTAGAAAGAGGCAGCAAAGACCAGGGCAAGCTAGACACCAGGCTGGGTTACAACCCAGCTGCACATTTGTCCAAGGTCAGCTGCTTGCTCTTGATGACCATACACCAGTTTCACCAACTGCTGCCTGCCTGTGCCATCCCAGCAGCCCCAGCACCACCCCGCTGCAGCCCCAGCCTGCAGGCAGAGAGGGAGTCACCTCTGCCACCATCACTGCAGTCGTGGGAGTCAGTGAGCTCAGGGAAAAAACAGCAAAGATTTGCACCTTGCTCTGCAAAACAAGCCACTCACAGTTTGGAAAGCTGTTTCCGAAGCAGTGCTCGGTCTGGAGGTAATGAAGTGGAGAAACGAAGCATGGAAATGGCACTCACAACAAGCAAAGGTGGGAATTAAATGAGACAGAGGTGACACAAACTCATAGGAGGAAACTATTAGGTTCTGCGAAAATTTACTTCCCTCAACAACCTGACAAGGTAACTGTGTCAACAAGCAGCACAACAAAGCACGTTCCTTCCAACAAAGCTTCACAGTCCTCTAATGGCACCAGCTCTTCCTCCTCACAAACTCCTTCACCTCACCATCACCTTAAAATAACTTAAAATACCTTAAAATAACCTCTTACCTTGCAGCAAAAAAAGGATCAGATCTGCTTATTTTCTGTGGTAGAAGAGAACCTAGAAATTTTAGTTAGGTCCCATGTTTCTAGACACTTGTCATCAGGCATGTGCAACTAAGACAGTTCTTCCTCAGAAGATCCTAGTCTGCTGGTGGCACTGCATTCCCTCAATTCTCTGAATATAAAGTGATTTCTATACCAAATGTATTTCTCCTTTGCCTGAAAACACCAAGAGTCTTCCCTACACATTTCTTGCCACGTGACACATACTGATAATCTAGATTAACCCCACTGATAAACCATGATGTTTAGGATCATAATGTCTGATTGGAATTTTTTGAAGTTTCACTCTGTACCTGTTGTCTGTTGGTCTCTAGACTGCCCAGTCCTACTGATAACTAAGGTAGATGACCACAGATAAGTGTTTCACATCCACCAGGCACTCACATTTCACTGGTGCAAGTGTTTTTTGGGACCCAAATTTGTGACATTGCTAAAATACCTCTCTATTTCCCTGACAGCTCAAAGGCACTTCCAAGTAAGCATTACCAGAATTCACATCTCTGCCACTACATTGCCAGTTGGCTGCAAATTAAAAGCAAAAGTCAGTAACCAGTTTGAAAGTGAATAAAATCTTAGATACTTTATTTATAAATAAACAACAACCATGACTCACATGACTCACAGTTGTGACTTTATAGCCAACACACTGGCCAGTTCTTAGTTTCTTCACTGTGAATACAGAATGACAGTAACACCCAAGCCTTTCCACTGTACCTCCGGTCACAAGGACAAGATTATAAATACACAGCATATTCAACACTTGCTTGTCAAAGAGTTATTGAGGCAGTCTGCAAACCAAGACTTGTTCTATACATTATTTCGTACCAGTTCACCCATGTTAAATTACAAGTATTATTTGCTGGTATATTCCTGATGATAAAACAAAAGTGTTTATGTAATCAGAGCCAAATAAAAGTGCTTTATACTGGAAGAGCTGGTTCTTCTTTCCCACAGGGGAACAAGCCACACTGGTATAAGCATGTTCACACTGGCATAGCTGAAATCGCACTAGGGGAGGGTTGTGTCAATATTACAGAACAGCAGTTAAAAAGTAGTGCAAGTTGTTTACATAGGCAAGACCTAATTTTGTGGAGGATTTGCTCCTGATCTCAAAAACACTGCGAAACCTCCTAATTCTACAAGCAATCCGGACACAGAGCAGAATTGGGCTGATCATGGGTTTAGCTGAACAAAATATATCACAAATCACTACAGACTACTGGATGATAATAATAATAATAACAACAGCAACAAAAACATACAGAGGAGGCACACTTTCATGTGGACTCTGACTAATAAAGCCAGTTATACCAACCCTTTAAGTAGGTGAGAAGACACCCAAGTTGTTTAGCAGCAGAGGGCAGTAAAATGGCCAACCTTGTTATATCAGTCCAAATTCCTTAAAATGTCAACTGATGAAGCAAATCACAGGATGCCACTGCCACAGCTGCTGCTATCAGAATTCAAGCCTCAAGGAAGCTGAGTGGTGGTATGGTTTTGAGCAGACAGGCAGAAATGCAAGCAGCGTGTTCAGATACTTTTAAATCCATTAGATACAATTCCTGCCAGTAAAAGGTTCCCAAAGCAGAAGGCTACAAATGTACAAAGAACCCACTGCAATTGCCTAAGACTGTGTCCAGCCTCAGAGGCATGGGGATGGAAGCAAAGAAGAGGAGACTGACATGAGGGGAATAAGAGATAAGGGGAGAAGAGGATGTCAGGTAAAAAAAGGAGAGACTGAAAGGCATAAAGAAAGAGCCTACACAAAGGGAGGATTTTAGAGAGTTACAGGAAAGTAGGAAGGTTGGGATCAGTCTTGGGGAAGGGGAAAAGGACACTCACCGCAGCGCTTGCTGTCTCAGAGGGCAATCACTCTCCTCTCCCACGCGACACCTGCATTCAGAGCCACCATCCTTTCCACAGTTCCTCACTGCCTGCTACATGCACAGAGGGCTTTCTGATCCCCTCCTGGATGCTACACTGCTCCAAGCTGCAGATCAGCAGAGGACCCAGAGAAGACACCCACACGCACAGCCTCTGCTCCAGGGGCACATGGCACTCAAACACACCTCCCACTCGCTGCCAGCACCCTGTCTGCGAGCCCAGCTCTCGCTCAGAAAACCAGAGCGACTCTCTAACCACGGTGGCTGTGCAAGAAAATCCTGAGAAGAAGCACAACGTGATTCAACCCAGCGATACGTCCAAAGAAAGCCTTAAACAATAGCCCTGACGGGTGTGATCTGCCACTGTTTGGCAGGGGAAGTTCAAGCTGCAATGCCCATCGACAATAATTAATTGTCAACACTGTTAACAGTTTCGCTGTGGATCAAAGCAGCTGGGCAGCACCGGAAGAATTACAGCCAGTTGCTGTCACTTATCAAAGCACACCAGCAATAAACAATCTGCAACTCTGTGACAGACTCTATTCCTGTCACACATAATCTCTCACTCTCATTCTGTTTCTTTTTAGTGGCTTCTTAGCACACAAAATCCCTGTACAATCAAAAGTAAAAAAAAAAAAACAAAACAAAACAAACAAAAACCCCCCAGTTCACTCTTTTCTGTAATTAAATGGAAAGGAATAAAGTAAATCCTTGCAACAGTGGAATCCCTCAGTACACTCTGCATGGGACTCAGATACAAATGAGTTTGACAGAGATTTCTCAGCTGATGCAGCTGAGCACAGTAAAAGGATCATTTCCTAAGATATACAGAACCTAAACCTGCCATGCAAAGGCAGGTTTGCCAAGCACGGGTTCAGACTTCAGATACACTAGCACAGTATTACTGCTTTTGCTTTAAAAACAATCCAATGGATGTTGCTAGTTACAGTATCCCATGGCAATTCTACACATATTTCAGTAGGCGAGCATGTGTAATTACAGCACTGAATCACTCTGCCTCTGGAAAATATCCACTTTTTTCCTTCGTGGGTTTTCCTGATACTGCTAAATTAAGAGATAAACACAGAACACACACCTTGGCCAAAGCTTGCTCCCAAGGCTATTTGTGTTGCTGTTGCTCTCTCCAGGATATGCTCTTCCCTGGCTCTTATCACAGTGAAGGAAGAGTTTTGCAAAAATCATCTTTATCTTTATCATCTGCTGGTGTCACCCACAGCAGTATATCAGTCCGTGTCTTTTCGTATACAGTTTTACACTGACTTCATGGGATCAGAATCATAAAATGGCTTGGGTTGGAAGGGACCTTAAAGATCAGCCAGTTCCAAACCCACAGATACACCTTCTACTAGATCAGGTCACCCAGAGGCCCATCCAGCCTGGCTTTGTACACTCCTAGGGATGGGGCATCCACAGCTTCTCTGGACAACTTGTGCCATTGCCTTATCACCCCCACAGTGAAGAACTTCTTTCTAAAGCCTAATCTAAATCTCTTCAGTTTAAACCATTCCCCCTTGTCCCATCACTATCTGCTCATGTAAATGTTGCTATCTCTCTTTTTTATAACCCCATTTAAGCATTGGAAGGCCACAAAAAAGTCTCCCTGGTGCCTTCTCTGCTCTGGGCTAAACAACTCCAGGTCTCTCAGCCTATCCTCTGATCATGTTCACGGCTCTCCTTTGGACTCATTCCAACAGATCCATCTCTTTCTTCTGTTGAGGGCCCCAGAGCTGGATGCAGCACTCCAGATGGGGTCTAATGAGAGAACAGCCGCAGGATCCCCTCCCTTGACATCAGGTTCCTTTTCTGACCAATGTACTTTAAAAATCCCTTCTTGTTATTCTTCACATCCCTTGTCAAGTCCTGTTTCATGTGTGCCTTAGCTTTCTTGATCTCATCCCAACACATCCACTGTATCCCCATACTCTCCCCTGGTCACCTGACCCTGCTTCCACTGGCTCTGCATTTTCTTATCACTCCTCAGCTGGAGGAGAAGGTGCTTGTTCAGCCATGCTGATTTCTGGCCTGCCTTACTTGATTTCTTACACATTGGGAGAGAGCGGTCATGTTCTCTAAAAAACGTGGCCTTAAAGAGTCACCAGCTCTGGTCAGCCAAGGATAGTTTCCCAGGAAATCTCATCCACTAATTCTTTAAACAGCTGGAAGTTCTCTATTCTAAAGTTCAGGGTCCTGACTTTGCTCTTTGTCACACCCATGTTTCTTGAGATCACAAACCCAGCCAGGGCATGGTCACCACTACAGCCCAGGCTGCCTCCAATCTTAACCCCTGTAATAAATTCATTTGCATTGGTGAGCACCAGGTCCACTAATGCTTCTTCCCTCATTGGTTTGTCTAATACTTGGACCTGGAATTTATCCTTGATGCATCATAGGAGTCTCCTGGGTTGCTTACAGCCAGCTGTATTGCTTTTGCAGTAGATATCTAGATGGTTAAAATCCCCCATCAGGATGCGAGCTCATGAACACGATGCTTCCTGTAGCTGAGGCAAGAGGCCCTGTCAACAGGGTGCCCCTGATCAGACACTGGTATTAGACCCCACTCAGGAGATGTCTTTTTTGGTCTGATCCTTGACTCTTACCCACAAGCTCAATCTGTTTGTGGCTTTTTCTCAGAGGCAGCCCTTAACAATCCATCCATTCCTTAACAGAGTGCAACACTCCCACCCCTTCCCAGCCCCTCTCTTCTGAAAAGCTTGTAGCCCTCAACTGCAGTGTTCCAGTTATGTGACTCATTCCAACATGTTTCCATGATAACAATTCAGTCACAGTTCTCTAACTGAAAGATAGTTTCCAACTCTTCTTGCTGCATGCACTGGGGTCTTGGGGCAGAACTGTGTCAGACCAGATTCCTCCAAGACATCTGTCATGGTGTGACTAAAGAACTTTGGAAGAACTCCCACTTGTTGCACTAATTTCTCATGAATAAATTAAGATGACAGTGATAAGAGTAACAATGAGAAGCCAGCATTTCTGAGGTATTTAACACCTTAAAAGTACTGTGCAAACAAGGATTAAAATGTGTGCATAAACACCACCTTCTACACTTGACAGACCATTGTTTGCTGAAGCTGCAGCACCTGCTGAGACATGATCTTTATTGGATCAGATATTCCAGCTATCAGAGACACTGCAGCAGCAGGAAACTATTGAAGTTCTTATGGGAGGCAGTACCCTTGTGTCAGCACCACAAACACTGATGGCATTCTATAGTCACCACCTTGGAGGAAGTGATAAATCCCAGTGGGGTGTCATGCAAGGAATGATGCCAAGGCCAGTGGTCCACAGCCACTTTCCCACGAGGGGTTGGGAGAACCAGGGCACCCAGAGACACTGCCAATGTGTCCTGGAGTAAACAAGCAGGGGAGGAACCATGCAGGGAGCACAATGCCCAAAAAATATCCAGCCTCATTGAACTGGGCAGAGGAACCCTGCAGAAAATTCTGGAAGTAGTTAAAAGAAAGAGCAGAAAGTAAAATTTTTTTACTGCATGTCCCAGAGTCTCAAGGACTCTTCAGGCAAGAGTGTTTCTCTCTCTTTCAGACTGTTTTTAAAGAAGCCCTCTGTGGCTGGGTATTACAAGCCAAAAATAAAAACTGGGATGAATTTGAAGAGAAGGGCTCACAAGCAACTAGCACTGCAAAAGGTCTGAGGTCCCCACTGAGATGAGACAGGCTCCTGTCTGGGAAGAACACCCTGAAGCCATTCTAGTTGTGAAAATGGGGGACTTTTCAGGGCACATGAGACAAGGAGGTGCCAGGAACAGTTCTGTCTGGGAATAAGACTCAATGGTCTCTGCAGCCCTCTGTTTCCCTTGGTTCACAATTTCACCATTTTCATTGTCTCTTAAAGAGGGTGGAGAATTTTTGAATGTGTACGTGCAGAGGCAGCAACACCTTCTCTGTATTGAACCACTAAATAGCACAGCAACCTGGTGGTTCCTCACAAACAGTTTTACACTGCGGTCTGCCCTTGGCAGCCATGAGAGTCACTGGCTCCCGGCAAGGCATGGCAATCCAGAGCGGGGAACTGTCACAGCATCATTTGTGAACAATGGCACATCTACCTCTGCCATTTCAGCCACAGAAAAACAAAGGGAAATCATCAAATTTCTTCCCAGAAGGAAGCTATTATAATTGTTTCCAAGATGTTCTACCTCTTCCTTACACAGCCTAGCTCAGGATGAAAGCAATAACAAAACTAATTTTTGCAAATTAGTATTTGTTTGCTCTCTTGTCAGCACATACCCTTGTCTGGGCTTGGGTCAGTGGTGACCTGCCTGGGGTCAGTGTGGACAGGATCAGTCTTAGCACTTCTTGATCTTAAAGACGCTTGAAAGTAATTTTCCATGTGCCTGGCAATCACATTCCCGCTGTTTCTTTCTTTGTCTATGCTCCATTTCTGCCAAGTAACAGTGTCCTTCCTGTAAATGGAAATGCACATCTGGGTCCCCAAGTTTATACCAGGTGATTTTCTCTACAAGTTTGACTGAATTGGTTGCTTTCTTAAAAAGCAGGCAAAACACTTTGATCTTCCAAAAAACAGGACGACAGTCAGAAAGATCACTATTAATGCTGTTAGAGAAAGGCCAAGCAGCACATGTAGCTTTGTGTTACTAAATTACAGTGCAAAACCAGACCTTAGAACAGACTGTCCCACTTAAAATACTTCCAAATTCTGATGCTTGCAACTAATCAATGATCTGATCAATTCACAACTAGAAAACAACTGAGCTGGCATGTGGATTATGCAAGTAGATTCAACTCCCACACAGGAACTCATGGTCCATTAGCAAAGCTGCTTCCAAAGACAATCTAAATTTGGAGAAGCTTGTTAACCTGTCTAGGGAAATCTCAGCATGCTCCTGCCTCAAAGTCTACACTGGACCTTTTCCTCTGGGCATTCTGTACTTGGTTAAAGACAATGCCCAAGTAACACAAAGCACAGCTTCTTCCTAGAGCTGAAGTAGCGAAGGCATCTTCCTTTGTGTCTTCTGATTTCCTGCAAAAAAAAGGGCACACCTTCTCCCTTGCAATCTCTCTGAATGGTGGGAGAAGGCAGGCAGCCCTTAACCCCCTTCTGGCCAGGCAGCAGGACACAGGCATTGCTGAGGAAGACTCCCTACGACCCCGCTGAGCCGTCCAGCCCCAGGAGCCTTTGGCCACCCCAGTGTGGAGATGCCGTGGGGCCTTTTCCGGTGGTTCTGGCAAGGAGGGCTTAGTACAGCCGAAGATCCCAGGCCTTTGCTTGATTGTACAATCATCACCGTGTATTTCTAGCTTAAAAAAACCCAAAAAACAAACACAAAACAAAGCAAACAAACAAGAAACATCTTATTTTTCTTTCTCCTTTGAGACCTGGAATCCTCTTGAAATATCATCAACATGAAAGAGATTTGGGCTTTGAATTTTTTGTGATTGCAGAGTGACAGAAAAGAAATATGCGTGGCTATACAGTGCTGCTTTTCCACCAAGGAAGATGAGGAGGAGATGGAGGAAGAATTGCTTTCTGATGTATGCCTGGCCATGCTTTCTCACCACTTCCAGACTCCTGATTAACTGCTCATTTCCAAAACTGCACATTTTGGAATGACACAGCCAATCCCTTCATTTCTAGTAAGCAGCATATCACAAAATTTTGTATGCAGAATTTTGATAAAGAAAAACCATTCAGTTCTAAATTTCTACATGACTATTCTCAAACAGGCCTACAATATCCTTCTTGCTGCACCTTCTCATGCTATTTGCAAACTAAACCTATTTTTTAACAAACAGAATTAATTCAAGTGTTTTCTTAAACTGCTTCCAAGATGCTCTGTGAACAGGACCAAGTCTTAACCAGCTCCCTATCCAGTCACACAATAATAAAAATAAAAGTGTAGAAACTAAAATTTCAATTTTTCAGAAAAGCCATGCTTTATTTCTAGGGTTTAACCAATTCTATAGGTTGTGCCAGTGGCTTTACCAATACAGCAGCCAAACCAATCTCCTGCCTTTTCCTTATGCCACTCATCTCAAGCCTGTACTATATTTAAAATGGCTGATACAGTATTTATTTGACATTCAGATATATCGAGAAAACCATAGGTATAGAACAGAGGCCATTGAAAACAAATAAAATTCTGTCATTCCTACTTTGCTAAAGAGCATATTTTGCCTAAATCACTCTTTTCTGTCTGAAAACAAACATGGGCCATAGGAAGAGGGTTAGTGACAGTACCGAGGCATTCTTGCTGCTTTATGCCAAGTACAGCTTTGATGGGATGCTGCTCTTCCCCAGCAGTGCTGCCACTGACAGCAATCCTGTTCATGCAAAGGAAGCAACCTTTTAAAATCACAGCACTTCCATTCCTGAAGAATAATAGATTCAACACTGATCCCATAGCCTGGTCTGAAAATGTGACTGCAGGCTTTTCTATGCAGACAGTCCTCTGAAAAATAAAATATTCAGGATTTGGCCAATTTACAGCATTAACACCTATTAACCAACACAGACCTTCCCTGCCACCACCACCACCAATGGATGTGATGCTACTGAGATGATTTTTGGAAGAGCTGTATCTTCCTGCCTTCACAGGCATTTTACTGAGCAGTAAAATACTGTAGGTAACAGGGTAGAAAAGTGAGAAAATGCAAGGCATTACAGGATCACATTAGAGAAGTACCATTTTGGAGATTTACACACAGACACTTGAAGATGCCTTTTTATTTTTTTTTAAATATTTTTTTTCTGTCTTTCTTTCTAAATTTTTTTTTTTAAAAAGAAAAAAGGGAGTGAATTGTAGCCAGTTTATCTTGCAGTTCAAAAGTTCAGAGAACCCCGGATCCCAGAAGTCAAAAAGATGTGTAAGAAAAGCCAGGCAGAAAAGCATCAGAAAATAAAAGCTGTTAGAAACTAATAAAGAAGCCTGAAATGGCAAGAAAAGGGGGAACTAACAGCAGCAAGAGTAGGTTCAGCACCCATCCCTCTAGATAGATTACTCTTCTCAGGATGTTTCTGGCTAACAGACTAATCTTGGGAATACTTTTGTTAGATTCCCTGTGTCTGTTTTTGGGAACACAGCTATGAGAAGTAAGCCTGCTAGAAAGTATGAGTAGGTCTGGGCTTTGAGCCCTAGTTAAGGGAAAATATAAACCTTTCTTCAAATCTGTGATTAGGTCCCATGATCCAGGAAGAAGCAAGAAGATAGCTAATATGTGTTTATAAATCTTGCTACATCTGCTTCCAAACTTTCCATTAACGACTTGGTCAGTATCCAGTAACAGGAGGTTTTCCAGGGCTAGGACACTGAGGAAATACTGCTGCATGAAATGTGCACTATTGTAATGATATTCCCAAATGACACGGTGAGGTGGTGACAGGATTTGTGCTTGCCGACAGCAGGACTGAATCACTGCCATGCTGCCAATAAATGACAGGGCTTTGGTTTTGGGGCGTTGCTCTTTTTCCTTAGTGAAATAAACAAAAGCTGCAAGGATAAGTCTTTTTCTTGAAGGCAGACTGCAAATCTGCAGAGAGGAACAGGAGAGACTTTGTGCTGCTGCTGCCAGAAGAACAGAGATGAGGAGGAGTGGCAGCCTCAAGAGCTGCCTGGTTGAGAACTGGAGGAAAAAGGCCATGGCTGAGTGAGTTCAGCAAGCCATGGGCAAACAGGTCAGTGCATCAGGCAAACTTAGTGCTCTGTCTGTTGAAAATCAGGACAAAAGCTGCTGGGACCAGTCTTGGAGCTCCCTGGTCCCAGCACAGAGTGAAGGCAGGACAAGGGTTCTCCTCACCCACCCAGGAGTCCTCTGCTCCTAACAGCTACAGAGCACAACAGACTGAAAAGCTCCATATGGTGAAATATGTGCTGGCTGCTACAGGGCAAAGTAACTTTCTAAACAGACTGAGCCATCATTATTATGTGCAATCCTGAATTGTTTGTTGTGACTTCAGTTACTAAAACTGGTAGGAAAAAAATCACCCCTTAGTTTCACACATACAGTGAGAAAAAGCCAACATAGGGATGAAGAGGAAATTGTTCTTCCTTGTGGCCCAGCATGCAGGAGATGAACTCTGACTGACTTCTGCAATTAAAAAGGGAAAATGAAAAAGTGTTGTTTGTTAAAACATGAACTTGCCTTCTCAGCAGTGTCAGCCTGCTTCCACGAACCAGCATGTCACCCCACCTATGGAAGGTTTTTTTCCAAATCAAATCACTCATCTACAAAAATTGTAACTGCAACCACGGCTCTGGTCCATTTTCAGATTCACACATTTTCATATCCACACTTATTGCTTGGTGCCGACATGTTTTGTCCTAGTACTTCTTTATATGAACACATGACAGACACCTTCTGATAGGAAACATGGCCACTGAGGATGAAGTGACACAAAAAAGGCTTTTCTTGGTAAGAGTTATTCAGATTTTTAAAATTCCAGTAAAAGAGAAATTTATCCAAACCTTCAGAAACGCAGCTTTCAAGATGTTCAGAAGCTCGTGCTTTTGTGTCAGAGAATTTGGCAGTCTAAAGAAATTTTGATGCCTCCTAACATGACTTTGATACTACTTTACGCAATAAGACACACCTACTTCAGACTATGCCAGTAATTTGTTCAATAGTCATTTTTTTCTGTGGTCTGTGCTGGTAAGTTGAATGTATGGGGCATTTACTTTTTAAACTGCTCATTAGGCTTAATTTACATTAACTGCCACTATTAAAGATGAGTTTATTCTCTGAAGCTACATAAGGACAAGGTGTTTCAATAAAGCAGGAAGGAAGGAACACCCATAAAAAGTAAATTACCTTATTTCTTCCAACACTCTCATTTTCATTATGGCCTTTTACACAGACAAACATTGTGTATCGCAGTTTAAAATTAAGGTAGAACTATGGGACTGCATATGAGGTGACCAATGTGTTAGCTTCTTTGAATCCAGCTATAAGCAACCAGAGTCAGAAACAGCCTGTTCTGCTCCCTCTTCATGAACCCTTTGGCTTTAATGATTTCAGAACTACAAGGTTTTGCTTTTACAACAGTTCCCAAAAAGAAAAAAATGTTATGGGAATGGTAAGAAAGCCAGTAATGGAGCCAGATGCAGTAAAAAACAACAGAGAGTCAAAACCTCAGTAAAAGTCACTTTAAATACCATTATCTCTGCTGGTTAAGAACACACCAGTCACATGGAGCCAGATCCACAGCTGGTGAACTGACTTTGATGCAAGCAAAGCCATTTACACGATGTCTCTTTATGTTTAGCAGAGAGCAGGGTCTGTTTGAGAGGACAACCACGAGGCTCCAGGCTGCCTTTGAAGTACTAACACACCATTTCATGCTACAGATTGATGGGTATCATGTGTTGCGTTGGCTTCTGGTTTAAACTATGCTCCTGTGGTTAAGCAGAGCAGCTGCACAGTGAGGAGGGAATGACTCGCAACCCCAGAGAATGGCCAGTGCCTGCACTCCACTGGGGAGGGTGCTGTACGTGCTGGAGGCACAGGAGAACATGTAGCAGTTAAGTCTGATAAAGACAGTCAGACTTGAGTCCTGGGATTTAAAAAATAGACTTTCCCTTGAAGGGGTGGACACCCAAAGGAAGGACCTCTGGCCCCAAGTCTGCTTTCCGCATCAAAGAGCACGTTTCTAAATCCAAAGCTAGCAAAAAGTGTTGGATGCAGCATTTCTGACAGAACATGCAGTTTTTAAAATGGCAATGTAACGTGGCCACCAAAGGCTTTTTTTCTTTGAAACCACGCCTGTTTTAGTCTCTTCTGCCCAGAAAATCCATTTCTGCAGCTGTGCCATCAGTGACTCAGAGATTCCCTGATGCTGAGTCTCCAGACTTGTCCCATCAGTGGCCCAGTGGCAGCATGCACAAGAAGAGATCAGCACCAAGAGGACAGGGAGCCAGGTCCAACATGTCAGAGCCAGGTTTGCTTCTGGAGTATTTTTGCTTGTATTAAACAGAGTGAATACACCAGCAATGGAACAAACATATAAAAACAGACTGTGAGCTGTGATCCCATACTTGGAACATGGCAGTAGAGGAAGGGCCACACAAATATCCTGCCTCTGCAGCTCCCTGCACTGAACAGCAAGTGACCACAACAACTGGAATACAAGACCTCATGCCCACTACTTCTGGTCTGTCATTATACAGCTTTTCCTAGAAGACTGAAGTGACAGACTGCCATTATTCAGTTTAGGGTCTGACAACAGGAGAGACAACCAAAGTGCTTTCCTGTGTGGACAAGCAAGAAGGTGGGTAACTGAGGACCTGCTGGTGAAAAAAAACAACAAAAAAAAACAAGCCAAGTGTACATTTAATCCCTTGAAATCTGGCTTCAAATACTGAGTTCAAAGCTGATCAACCCCATGAATTTCAGGGATGTTAGATGGGCCTGGGATTGCTAAACATGACCTAGGAGGATCTCATCTCCCTCTTGAGCACTGTGGGTAACAGCTGACACTGACAGCACAGTGTTACAATGTGTGTGAAGTTGGACAAAAAAGAAGGCAGAGACTGTTTTATGCTTAGATCTCTACATGGTACTATCCATCACACCCTAATGGTTCAGTGACAGAATGATCCAACAGCATTCAATACCCACAACTGCACACACATGGACATATAAACACACATACCAACACAGATATCTGCACACACACGTGTATGGGTTCAATACAACACTCACCCTCATAGAAAGGCAGCAAAATCTATCTGCAATATAACACTGCAGTGATGAGATCTTAACTGATTGCTATTTCAAGACACTGTCACTGGAAAAGATTCATATCTATCACTGTGCCCGCCCATGCAATTAGTCTATCTTTGTGCCAAATTATATTAATGGACAATGAGTGGAAAATTTCTATTTAAAAAAACATTCACAGGGAAAAAGAAATATCTATGTAGATACATTACCTTTAACAAAAAGAAAGTTCAAGACTGAGAAATCTTAGTGCTACAGTTCCCTGCTTAAAAAGCACTGGAAAATTCCAATTCCTGCCTCTCGACTCTTTCACATCACCTTTTTTTTGCTTATAAACAAAACAGATCACTGCAATCTAATTAGCAAGATAACAGTGCAGATGAGCTTATGGTATGTGGAGAGACATAATTAAGCTTGTGAACCCTAACTCTAAATCTAACCCTGCCTAAATCAAACCCAACTCTTAATCCTAACCCCTAATCCTAACTATTAATGCTAACCCCAGTCAAACCTTAGCAATGAACAATGCCTCTCAGAGCAGCAAGGAGAGGGGAAAACACCTACATGGAGGGAAAAATCCCCCAGCTGCCTTTTTTTACTCTAAGTTGAAAAAAAAAATTAACAACTCTACATCAAAGGCAACCTGCAAGACTAAATGCACATGTACAAGGTTAGACACATTCAATCACTAACCCTCATTAAACATCCACTCAATTCCAGCCCTCACCTGGAACACTCAGTTGAATACCACTCCCTTTTCCTGTCCTGGTATTAAACAAATTCTTTCAGGATTTCCATGATGAGAATAGAGCTTCCCTCTTCTTCCTTGAACTCATCGCCCAGTCCTTACATGACATTCACACAAAACAGAATTTAGGCTTCAGAAAAACACATCTCTTTGGCATCTCACCAACCCTGTGCACCGAGCTGACTTTTACCAAAGCAGAAGAAAATTTCAGAGCAACTTTCCTTCATCAGAGCACTCAGCTCAGTCAAACACTGCAGGACTTAACAACCCCAGGCATCTTCATCAAATCAGATAGAACAGTAATTATAAACGGAGCTTTTTCCAAAGAGAGACAGATTGGCAGGCACCATTTATTTCTTTGTCAAATGCAAGGTAGGTACAGCATTTCAACAGAAGCAGAAAAACATCTCAGGATGAATATACCAGTATTTTCACAAAGCAACAGCATTCAGATCCTGCCTTGGTGAAAGCTGGAAGCACAGTGCACCATAAAATCTACCCAGGTTCCTTTTCCAGGGTACCCTGAGCCCATGTGCACAAGTTTAGAGCAGAGCTGTTCCTAAATTGCCACAACTGCTCCACTGAAATCACAATTCAGATCAGCAGGGAGTCATTTTTACAAATGTTCCCTGAGTAAATGAGGTGATCCCACTGGAAACACTCTAGTGCAAGAGAAAACTGTTTTGGTTTTTTTTTTAAAGTAGAGATCAGCCTCTGATAATCTCCCACATAGTGAATAACACCATACTGCACAAATAGCCTGACTGATCCAAATGGGTGGTTATCATGAGTAAGGCACTACTCACAGTGACCAAAGGTGATAAAAACATCTGTTCCTTCCTGGTTATCACAAAGAGGTGGCCTTCTGCTATGGCATGTATGAGACTAATGGCATGTAGAGAACTGACTCATGTATTAGGTATGTCCTATCTTTAGAAACACTGTTACACCAAAGAAAATGAAAAAGTGGATTTCTATCTTGTGTACAGCATGGATTTCGTGTCTTTAGGTAAGCATGGAATACAATTTCTGTGTCCTCTGCTTTACACAATTTAAATGACACAAGCACACACAGGAGGGTTGAAGAGTGACATGCTGTCAGGTTTGTGGTGAACATAGCAAGCCAGTTTCAAATATCTGAGATGGCATTGGGCACGGTAATAACCCATCCTGGAGTTGTTACTTCTGCTGTCCTCACATCAAACAACAGCCTGAGTCCTGCCCTAAGCAGCCACTTACCCACTGCCCTACAGACTGCCCTAAAGTGATCTGAGGGAAGAACAAGCCCACAATATCTTTTACAGGACACTGAGGTGTTTAACACTTTATAGAAAAGTAACATTTTTGCACATATTATCCCAAATATAGCCATTGCTAACCAATTACTATGCAATACAAAAGTAAGGATTTGAATTAAATGAACTCCTGCAACACTCCCCATATTTCTCACCAGCATGATGGTACTGATGTTTACAGAAAGTGCACGGAGTAAAAAAATTAAACCAAACATTCTGCTTTAACTTTCTAATAGAAGGAAAAAAATTTTCCCCACTTCTGCTTCTCACACCTCCATTCTGAGCACTTCAGCTTTGTTTGCTCCAAAACATTTTACAGCGTAATGTCACTGGGGAAGGGTCAGCTGTCACCACTTACGCTGAATATCCCCATGACCATACACCATGACCATAAAGAAACTTGTCATGAAGATCTGATGGTCTTGAAAAAAGACTGGGATTGGAAGCTAAAAATAAAACCCCAAACCCCACACTGTCTGCATTTCTGTTTTCTAGTCCATGTTTAACTGTACAAACATGTAGGGTGGGGACGTTCACTCTTCCTGTTGGGCAATGCACGAACACATTGGGTTTCTGATCTCACCCTGGAGAGAGAAAAACTCTTAAACTGGAAAAAGAGTTGAAACTATTTGCAGGTGGAATAGAGAGATTCAGGATGAACCTTATACCTGGAGGAATAGCATTACAAGTGATGAAAAACAAGCAGGAGCCCAAATCCTGCCACACTTTTCTTCTCTGGCTCTCTGCTCTGCAAATCCCTGACATTCAACTCCAGCAGCAGGGGAGCTGAGGAGTAAAAAGACTACTGTTCTGGCCTGCAGAGAGCCCACAATATCAACAAAAATAATACCCAGGCTTTCCAAGCAGACATCTGTTAGTAGCAGACTAGGACCTAGGAGAGACTGCTAATAAACCCAGTTATATGCCAGAACACAGGAGTCTATTTTTGATAATAGGTAACAACAAATTGAACCCCAGAGTAACTACAGCAGCTTTCTGCTTGCCACAAGTCACATCCCACCTACAGAAGATTCTAGTGAACTGTACATCCAGCAGGTAAACATTCTAGCAGTGCTCTCCTCTTTCAGGAGGCTCCTTGTTGCTGGTATTCACGCTGCCCAACTTCTCATAACAAATTATGTCTCCTAAATCAGGAAATTAGTCTGTTTTCAGTTGAAGGAAAGATGCTCCTGCCAAGAGTGACTCAAAGCAGCAGCCTCTCTCAGCAGGACCCTGGTATCCCTATGCTCTCAAGGCACACATCGAACACAGCTCCAAGTAGCAAGTCAAAATAGCCATTGAACCTCCTTTCCATTCCACTCGCATATATCCTTTTTCAGGGAGTAAGCAGTACTTCTGGCTACACAATTTTGGTTCCTGAACAGTTATTCAAATTATCCTTGTACCTTTTTTCTACCACTGAAGTACCTTATAGGGATGCACCTGGGCCAAGGTTGCATTACACTCCCCCCCAAGCCTGGCTACAGCTGCATATGGAAGCCTCAAGTGCAAATTATAATATTGGGAAGAAAGATGAAAATTCCAAGTCTGAGGTTTTCAAGATTTGCAATTCATGACCTGGAGCAGAATTTGGAGCAGCAGGCAACACTGTGACATTTACAAAATACCACTGCATCGACTCTTGATATATTCCTTGCAGCATAATTAACTATAGTTATGGTGTCTTTTTGATAAGGGGCTGCAAAAGAAAGCAAATTACCACTTAAGGCAACATTCAGCACGGAGAAGTGAGAGACGCATAAGAGAATTATGTGGAATGGTTATTAACTCATGAATGTGTTATCCTTCCATCCTAGGCTGAAAGAGATCTCAAACAGTCCTGTATTGTATTTCTTCCCCATGCCTCTGCCCAAAGCAAGTCTGAGTGCATTCAGGTCATGCACTGGCAGGTATTTCTCCAGTATGCTTTTAATAACTTCCAGTGAGGAAAACTTCACAGCTTTTCCTCTGCAACCTCTTCCAACAATTAATCATCTTTACAGTACATGGGTTTTCCTAATGCTTGATCTGACTAATTTATTTACACCAAGAATGAGAGTACCATAGGCACTGGTAGACACACATTATCATCACTGCAGTGGCTTGTAATTAAACTTACTAAACACTTCCCAGTAGAGGACTTGTACTCAATTGAATTTAGACTATTTGTGTTGAAATTCAGCATCTCAGTTGACTGCCTCAGGGCTGGTTTGAAGATATTTCAACCAGAGATAATCAGTGATTTCTATGAATGAATGGAGATACAATGTAAATTGCATGCTAGCCCGAGACCTTCCCTTGGAAAAACTCAGTATTGAAACCCTGCCTGAGACCCACGCATACACATACACCCTTGGAACTTGCAAACATATCCTAGCACCACTTCTATGGAAAAGTACTGAAATTTGGCCAGGCTGTGCATTTTCTTTCTAACCTTTCATACCACCACAGCTGTTGCAGTCACTTCACACATGAAGGAAGGTAAAATCCATGGCAGCTGAACCCAGCTCCCATGGCAGCAGATCCTCAACAAGGCACAAACAGCTCAGAAACACACACAGGCTGGAGCAGGGATATATGTTCCATGCTGAGCCTTTCCAGTTGCCAACTGGGAGCCTGGTCTTTGCACACTGAGAACTGACAATGGAGTAAGACACAGGGCAAGATGCAACCAGAACTAAGTCTCCAAGAACACAGTCTAGGACCTGATGCTCTTCACTCTGGGCTCAGTAGCAAAACCCTTAGTAATTTCAGTGGAACAGAAGCTGGTTCCTAGTACGTGTCTCACTATCTGCCCTTCCACCTCTCCTATGAAACCTCCAGGTCAAGGACAAGGTACACTGGTAAGGCAAGGCACTGAAAAAGCATGTCCCTGCTTTGAGTATGGGAATCTGTCTGCAAATAAATGGAGGATTGAGTTCAGAGTGCTGTCTCTTCATAGGGATAAAGTTTTTTAAAACTCAGTCAATCAAGATGAAGGCCCAACACTCCAATCTGAAGTATAAACTCAGTCACACAGATTCTTGATACACCATCTTAAATACCACTCCAATTACCTTTTCCTGTTGCTTTCTGTGAAATGTACAGAATGGACTCTCACTGGCACATTGCCTGGAGGGTCATTCCACAAGTATAGAGCTTTTCACAGCTGGAGCATGAGAAGGGGCATGAATCACACCAGCATTTTTCAAAGGGACCACTTAGGAAGAAGTTCTCAATTTGCAGTCACTCAGTGACAGGGAAAGAAACCAAACCTTAAATAGGCTAGCAGCAGCTTTGGGGACAGATAAAAAGATTTAGAAAAAAACCCCACCTTTGATCACTTATGGTGTAATTAACCATAATATAACAATATAAAAGTAAAGAGATGGAGATAAGCGAGGGCAGAACCCCCATAGAAACCCAGTATCTGGAGATACCATCATCTGTCCTGCCTGTATGAAATTATGTATGACAGTTTGCACCTTAGGGGGTTTCTAGCAAGGATACAGCATTTCAAGAGAGCATAAAGCAATGATTTGATTATATCTGGATTAATCTCCAAATATTGTCTTCATTCCTCATTTTACACTGATGAGTAATTTCATTTTTATGATCATTGGTCTTAGTTCCATCTACAGCTATATCTGAATCTAACACATTATTTATATATACAGGTCTCTGCACGTATTAAATGATCTTTTTTTCACTTAATCCTTGCCAGAATAGTATTAAATAAGAGCAAAGAATTCTATTCAGACTGTGTCCAAGACAAAGGAGGGAGCCCCTCAGTCTGTCTTTCAAACTAAAACTACCCCAAGACACAAAAATGAAAAGCCTCAAGTGCTTCCCTGCCTAACAGGCCTCTTTACACTGGGGAAATTAGTCAACTGTGCAAATGTTTGCAAAAGAGGGGCCTGTCACTGTAAGCTTCCCACATGCATCTGATTCCAAAGTAGGAGCCAATGAGCGTGTCTATGTGACAGCTCTCACAAACACAGCGCAGCCAGGGGCATTTGAATGTGTGAGGGCTGAAATAAGCACAGCTGTGTTTGGACTTAAGCACTTTCCTGGAGAAACTGGCTGCTCATGGCTTGGACAGGTGAACTCTTCACTGGGTAAAAAACTGGCCGGGTGTGCAGGCCCAAAGAGCGTCAGTGAGCAGAGTTAAATCCAGCTGGCAGCCAGTCCAAAGTGATGTTCTCCAGAAATCAGTACTGGGGCCAGTCCTGTTAATACCTTTATCCATGACCTGCATGAGGGGATCAAGGGCTCCCTCAGTCAGGCAAGTGTAGGAGGCTCGGCAGGCTCCAGCCTAAAGGATTCTATGACTCTCTTGTGTGCATGTTCCTGTTCAGACCATGCAGGATTCAAACCTCTGCCATCTGCAACAGCCTTGCCAATGTGCAGAGAGCAGGAACGTGCTGCACTACTGGGGATGTAGCTCTCTTTTAGAACTCACACCACTCAAACAACTTTCTACCAAACAGTTCCAGGAAACATATCCTTGCTAAAGGCCATGTAAACTTTTACAGACAGGTGTTCTGTGTTACTAATTTACTTATTTAATTATTCTAAACACAAATATAAGAAAAGCACCATCTGGCCCCTTCAAAAATCCCCAAATGGTCAAACATTTATTTTATAATGTTTTCTTCAATACCAAAATTATTTGCATGACCAAGCATGTGAAAAGCTGGAAGAGAAGCTTTTTAGTTCTAATCACTGCAATGTCACTTTAATGGTGGGGGATGACCTTTACTGAAATCTGTCATATCTTTGTAAGGAAATGGACTTAATCATGTAAAAGGTACTCTTACATTTTTCAACTCTTTTAGCATATGCTCCCTATTATAGCACTGGTATTTTGAGAACCGCCAGATATTCAAACTTTCAGTTTCATAAACAAGAATCTTGTCAGCTTGGAACTACACAGAGAGGAAGCTGCAAAACCAAAACCACGCTCTGCACTACACTATTTTAAGACACAAAAATCAGAAACCAACACTTCTTCATGAGGGAACCTTCTCCGTGTTCAGAAGACACGAGGACTGACCAGAGAAACACCACTTAGAGTGAGGCACAGGGCTATTTTCTGCAATTCTAACCTACTTAGGCAAGCAGGAATTGTACCTTTCATGTAGATTATGAAAGCTGGTCTTTAAAAAGTGAGACACAAAATACACAAAAATTATGCAAAGTGGCAATTTTTCGTAAACAGCTGTTAGGTAGGTACCTATGCAAAAATACTCCAAGCTAGGAGGCATCCCTCAAATACAACAGCAGCTCTGAACATAGAGCAAAGGGAGAGTCCTCAGCTGAAAAGGCTGGCATTTCAGAAAACAAGCTGATGTTCCCTCAGCCTTGCCCCCTGTAGAATGACTAAGCTAAACAAACAGTATCTCTGTGCTGTCAATGTGAAAAATCACTGCTGGTTTATGCACAATGGCTCACCCAGAACGGTAACACGAAATCAAATGCTTAAACTTTTCCAGTGTATTGCCTCAGACAGAAGTTCCTGGCAATAGTGGAAGACATTGAGAGGAAAAGCACAGCTGAAACAAAAGTTAATCTACTTCATAATATGGTTGTTGGGTTTTCTCCCCCTTGCAAGCATTTATGATCACTGTGTAGCAGAATTAACCCTAAAAATCAAATGGTAATATGTATTTAAGGGCTGTAACTTACACACAACAATGGCATTTGGGCAGGACCAGCCAAGAAAAGCTTCCTTGGACCCCTCTGGCTTTCAAACCACTTTTCTCAAGCAGCAGCACAAAGAAATCCAACCAAGAAGCTCAGAGCAGAACACCAGGTGGCTGATGACATAAACTAATGCCATAAGTAGGTCCCACACAGGTATTGTGTAAGATACATGTGACCCCATGTTTGTACCCTTTGGTACCTTGAGTCAGGCCCAAGGAGGTTGTTACCACACAGAGAAAAACATCAGATCTCCTTGGGGTTTCAAATGACCAAGAAAATCTCTGCTGGGACTGGTGCAAACAATATCATTTGCTAACAAAAACCCAGTACCAACTGAGCTGGAGCCTAGGAGTGGTTTTGCTGCCACACAGCTGGGAAAATTAGTCTGTGAGCTGACAAATGAGAAATGTGAACACCAGACATCCACAGCTCTGTGTGGAACATAGTACATTCTAAAATAGTCAAAGATGTTCAAAACTCCCAATATACTTCAAATATAAGTTCCAGTCCAGGATTTACACATTTCCACCACAGACACCATTCTGAGGATAGTCTTTGGCTATGGAGCTCTCCAGGTGACCAACTGATTTTATGAACCAGTTATCTTCAGCAGCCTGACACAGCTCTTCAGATATATCTGGCTGCAAGATGTGATTGTTCCCTCCCTACTGTCACCCCCAAGTCTCCAGATAATATTTTCTGCATTCTGTCCTTTTAACCTTCTGCTGCCTATGTTATATTAAGTCCAGACTATGACATGAAACTCCCTGTGGCAAGAGATCTCACTGCATCTCTCAGGCACAGACTGTAATTTCTCTGCAGGACAGTCACCAGTAGAAGTTATGACACCAATTACTGTGCAGTAATACTCACACAGCATTAAAAACCCCTGGCTTGTGAAAGTCTTAAAAGTGCCTGCTACAGCAGATGACTTGCTTTATGTATTTTCCCATTAACAACACATGAAATGATTAAATAGACCCCTTCTGGTGCCCTGCTTGCTCTGTGGCTGCAAGCATTTTCTTTCCAGTTGATGATGTGGCTTTTTGATTTGGTTTGGATGAAGTGCCAAAGGAAGGCATCATTCATTGAGCATAACAGAATATCTGTTTCACATGTCTCATGCCAAACTGAAAGCAACTTCATTTTGGTCCTGCATCAGGACCAACTCTCCACTTGCCAACAGCAATGAACTGACAGTACTCTGGGACTGCTTTTCTCCACATGTTCATCTTCGGCAAGAAGAAAGTCTAAAACTAGTAGGAGCACTCACCAGCAATCTCATGGAGTCCACTGCCAAGGCATATAATGAGAAGACAGTCAAACCCAGTGATCTTCCCAGAAGTATTAAAATGTTTGACAATTTTCAACAGCCTGAAATGGTTTGCAACTAATAAGCAACTGTGCATTCCCCCAGCTCCAAATGCTACCAACTCCAACCTGGCTTCCTGCCCCTTCTAATATGCAACTCTTTCAAAAACATTCAAAAATTAAATACCCTAATTGAAGTATATTGCATCCCTTCCCTTTTTTTGTATATAAACACATAGAAACATGTCCACATATGTATCTGGATACACACACACACATAAACAGAAGACATGAAGACCAGCACTTACTCACGTTCAAGAGGCTATATTGTCCCACAACAGCTGTTTGTTTCCAAGGCAGCTATGAGCACATGCCCCCAGGCTTTGTGCCTATCAGCTTTAGTGAGCCAGACCTCCAGCTCCCATCATTTGGCATGGCTCACAATGCCTGGTTCCTGTAGAACTGCCCTCCATCAACACCAGCTGAGCAATTTAAGCACCTTATAGAAACTTACAGAGATAAATGTCAAATATTTTTCAACTGCAGTTTGGTCTGTGTCATGTCTCCCACTCAATTTCTCATTCCACAAGAATTAAGCTGAATTCAAGTATCCATGGAGCTGAGCTATCTACACACATTCCAAGAGGTGGCTTACATTCCAGATGAGCAGAACTGACAAAGAAAAACCTGATTTGCTGAGTACTTGCACTTATTTTATGGCAGGTTCTGTCCATTAGAACCAGGAACAGCGAGCGAAGTAAATGTATGTGAATAGATGCTTTTGTAACAGTCACATCAATTAAATTGATGTAAATTATTTATGTCCTCATCCTGCAAAGACTGATGGATAGTCTCAATGCAGGACACCTGCTCCTCAAAAGAAGCACAAATATACACGTGCACTACTCAACAAATGCAGAGATGATCAAAGTAGCAGGAGTCTAAAATTTGCAAAAAAAATGTCAAGCACATCATCTTCACCCATTCGTCAGAAGCCAAAGCAATGCTGCAAGCAGCAAGAGACAGCTGCCTATTACGCTGCAACCAGAAATACCTTCTGCTAAAGTTCGAAATGTACTGTTTATATTTATCTTTGGCTGAAATTCATCTTCTCTCTCATAGCTCACACTGTATTTCAACATACACAGAAGATGTTTGTCTCAGCTAAGATCATATCCACATAGATTTTGAGACAAGCTATTTACATAAAAAGAAGGACTTTTAGTATTCTCCTGGTTACAACTATTTGGAAAGATCAAAAAGGCTTTGGTAGTCAAATTTAAATTAATATTTCCTAAAAGTGGCTCAATGTCAGAGAGCTGCACATCTTTGGAGGTCTCCTCCTCCTTGTGAAAGTGATTAAAGATTTAATATATTTCTGCTTCTGCCAGTTGTAGTTCATCTAATGCAGACCACTGGGACTGGTTTAAACATACTTTGGTTTGTTTTTTTTATTAATGTGTTATTTATAAAACTACACTTAGCACTGCATCAGCAGTTCAATGCTAAGGACTCACTTTCTGGAATCTGCAATGTGTTTTTACCTGGTGCAAAAAACATTCTTTCCTGCCTGAAACTTAGCAAGGAAATTTCCAGTAAGAAAAATAGTTTTTGTCCTGCTTGCTTTGGCTCAGAAGAGAAGAGAAACTAATTTTTTGCTTCCGATTTGCTCAATTCATTTTCACATATTCATTTTTGTTACCACAATAAAGACATGTTTTGACAGGAGAACTTTTTCATCTCTTTTCCTTGTAAATCACAGTAGGGACCATATTCAACAAGCCATTTACATTCCTTATTTTACCACTGATTTCATTAGAATGGGTCTGTGTTTTATTGGCTTTCCCATTTATTCCACCAAGAATTAAGAATTGAAATAGTCTCTTGTATCTGGCCTGAAGTATCTGCTCCATTACCCTGTCTTAAATTACAGCCAGAAAAATCTTCTCCCAGCTCTTAGTTGTTCTCCTCTCCTATTCCCAGTTACCAAATTTTAACTCTGAACTCAACATGGGTGTCTCTGTGAGGAGGAGAGATCGATCCACTTTAACCATGTTTTACAAGCACATTTGGAGATTCTTCTCCTGGGATCTGCCAGTGTAAGGCAAAGAGTTAATTTGAAACACATTATCTCATTATTCATGGCAGAGGAATGGGGGCTACTAGCAAGATGCCAAGTCATTACCTATTTCGTGTCTGGATTGACAAACAGGCATCTGTTTTAAACATAAAGCTGGTCTTTCCATGGAGGGGCAAGATGCCAAGTCATTACCTATATCGTGTCTGGATTAGAGGGGTAGCATAGGTGTCAGACAAAAGCCATGTCTGTGCCATGAGGGTTTCAGGGTGCTTTTTTTTTTTTTTTTTTTTTTTTTTTTTTTTTTTTTTTTTCAGAAATAGGTATTCTGAGAGTGAAACTCCTGGCTAGTATGTGAAAGGGGCTTCCAGCAAGCAAAATAATACAAATAATACATAAAGATGTGACTGCCAGATTATCAGCATAATAGAGGGGTAGCATAGGTGTCAGACAAAAGCCATGTCTGTGACATGGAGAATGCTGCTGATAGAAGCAATAAGGGAATAATTTAGCTACAATTACTGTCCTCTAGGTCATGATTTGTGCTGCTGTCATAGTCTGCAGAGGCCACAGAGTGCCCGGCTTGTCTGCCAACACTGTCCTGAAAAGACAGCAGTGAGACAATTTGTCCTGATTTAAGAGGCAAGATGATATCTGGTTTATTACACTGCAAATTCTTAACATGGAGCCCTGAAACCACTCTCCACCCCCAGAATCAATAAACAGCAAATTATAGGTGTTGTTACTGACTTCCCCCTCAAAGAGACACTGTCTGGGTAAGACCCACAAAAGAGGGAATGCTTGTCAAGACCAAGCTGAGGAATGGAGCCCCACAACCTGAGGTACAGGACGTGTGGGAAGTCTGCAGGAGAGCTGCTCTGTGTCATATCTCCATATCATTTCACAGCAAGCCCAGGCTTGACAGCTCTTTGTTGAGATCCTTGGCCATAACTCTGCTTTCTGAAGTAACAAGAGCTTGCATGATCGAGCTTAAGCATCCTATTCCAAATGAACAAAATTCTCCAGAGCTTCTGTGCTAAAACACAGCTCCTGTTTCCTCTAGAAGCTCTTCCTAAAAAGAAGTTTTTCCTACCTCAAAGCACCACCAACATGCTGAGGACAAAGGATACACACATCAACAGTGCTTTTGCAACAGATACCACTGTACCTCAGCACTAAGCAAGAGCAACCTGCACAGAATATGCAGCTGGTTGGTCAACAGTTTTCTGTGTTTCTGCTAGAGAAGTCACAAGACAAGAGGGGGAGCATCCCAGAACCTTAGAAACTCTGCAGTTTCAGACACACTAAAGCATTTTCTTCGTTGGGAGAGACTAGAATAATTATGAGGCTGTATTTGTCCTTCATCATGACTCCCTGTGATTGCCAAGACTCCTGCATGTTCACAGAACTGCTAAGATACTGCACTTCATACTCATGAGTCAAACTGTAAAACTCATGAGGCCAACTTAAAAAAGCAACCAAACTAAAAACAACAAAACACCGCACCATGAGACTTTAAAATATAATTTTTCTGTTCTTTTATTTCCTTCCTGTTTTTCAGATAGGAGATGCAAGATATGTAAGATATTTCAGCACTTTCAGGTCACATTTCTGGGCAATCCCCTGGTTCCCAGGACTGGGGCCTAAAGGAAATTATCAGCTACCCCAGGTTGCTTTCCCAGAGAAAGGAAAGTAATAACTCACCTGAGACAAGAGCGTGAGATTGGTTCTGGGTCTGTTTAAATGAGCTGGAATTGTACTAAGGACTGCAAGCCTCCAGGTCCTGTGCTTCCAAAAACCCAAGGGAGGGAAAGCCTGAGCAGATACCACTTTGGCTTTTCTCCAGCCCTTGTCAAAACAGAAAAAGGCAGCTTAAGAAAAATCCATCAGCTTTGCAGTAGTATTTCTGAGAATGTAAAACTAACAGAGGAACTGTGCCTGTCTCTTAAACAGGAGCCCTGACTGTGCCTTGGCTTTGAAGAATTTCCTTGGAGCACTTTAAGAAGTATTTTTAGGCTGAAATACTGGATTTTTTTACTGCAGCTACCAATGCATGTTACCTTCTGCTGTTTCTGTTATGGGTCCATTACCCCCAGGAAAATACAAGGGCAGGGAGTAGCACCTTTTACAACTGCAGTAGCAAGATTGTCCAGAGCTCATCCATCAATGCCCAGAATATACAGTTCAGTAAAACACCAAGGAAGATGACTGGACTGCGTAAGAGAAGACACCAATCACTATTTTAACCAGCCCAAGGGAGTTCAAAGAGTCATAGGTGTTTCATTCTTGCCCACATCCTCATTTAAGAGCATTTTCAAGGGCTCATTTCAGAACCATCTACACTGCAATTCCAAACTATATGCAAAATGATTTGCAGCAATTACTGAACTTACATGAAAGAGAGGTTGGGGTGGATTTTTACCTCTAAATATCGAATGTCAAAACAGCTAGGATGGTCTGAAAGGCTGGTAATTAAATGCTTGTGGTTCAGACAGCAAGATCTAGGAGCACACTTATAAAAATTTGCTTTATATCCTCTTTATATGGGAATATACTCACCTTGGTCCCTTCTTTCTCAATCAACAATCATCTCCTGTAGACAGTGGCTCAGAAACACCTGCCAGTCACTGATCTGAACTACCTTCCTACCCAACTGACTTCAGAGTTGTAAGAGTGGGCCTGGTGCAGCCTCCCCAGCTTTCAGCCATCCATGGAGCCTCTGTCCAAAGCACCTCAAGGTGGGAATGCAAGCACAGGACACAGACTTTGGCCCTGGGATTCAGGCTTCATCACACAACAGCAAAGCTTCAACAGTGAGCTGCTCCCAAGAGGGATAATGTTTGCTTCTCACTGAGAGGGAAGACAGCTCTGCCCCCTTGTATCATCATTGACAGGCACCGTGCGCTGATCCAGGAAGTTTAACCCTCCCAAAATAAAAAGATGGTTTTGTAGGACCTGTTTTAATGTGCATTGGTGCTAGCTCAGAAAAACTTCAATGGAGGGGCAGCTGGGCCTCACATCACGTGAGTGTGACATGAACCTACACCCCAAGTATTGATGTTATTTGGCACCTCTCCACAACAGATGGGATGGATGTATAATGGACAGTTTTATTTCTTTGCCTATGAGTAACAGAGGCCACACATCCACCCGTGCAATGCACCCATGTCTCCTTTAGATACGGATAAGACGGATCCCACAGGCACCTGAGCTCACAGACTTACAGAAGTGCTTAGGGTTTTCAATAATAAGTTTTAAACAAACTGCAAATTTGAAAGAGAAATAGACCTCACACTTCCTCTGAATACAGCTAACAGCTTTTCCTAGTATTTATACTCCTCAGTTTAAGGAAAAAAAGAAGGGGTCATTTTTGTTTTATAAGTGATGGAAAGCATCTAGCAACTTGGATGTCCCAGTGGAGAGAATGCAAGAGATTCCACTTTCAAAGAATTCAGCAGCCACATTTTGCAAGTCAGGATCTTCTCCAGCACTTCCAAGTGGCATATCAAAGATATAACCTGAAATCAGGACTGACATTTGAAAAACTTTGACCACACCACATCTGTGAAATCTTTTCAACTCATGCCCAGAAATCAATTTACACATTCGATTTCCCAGGAGAATATACTCAGTGAAAGAAAGCCACATATCTGGAGGTGGATTACAAGGCAGTATTCCTGATATAGCTGTAATCAAACTGAAACCAAGAAGAGGGAATATTGAAGGCTTGGGACTGAGAAAAACAATCATGACTCTGCACTTAAACCTAATGAAAAGGAAACAGGGAAATGGAGAAATAAATCTTGAGATCAGTAGCTCAAAACAAAATGTCCTCAGCTGAAAATAAAGACGTCATTGTCAGAAATGTCTAAGGATGAAGTTTTATTTCACTTAACAGAAGACTACAGTATCCAGAAATGTCTCTGAATTAAAAACAAAAATAATTAAGGATATATATATAAATATATATTCAATATAAATGATTAAATATTCAATATATTTTCAATATTCTTATATTAAAAATATAAGAATAACATGAAAGAATGTCTAACTTTGCAAAACAAACCCCCCCACAGATCTCTACCACATAAATGCTAGCACAAAAGGATCTAGCAAAGTATCCTCCTCTGAAGGATTAATTGCAGTGTTTATTGCAGTGTTTTAGAACTACATAGACTGAATTTATACTGCCTTTCTAGGGCAGCAGTTCAGTGATGCCAATCCAGCCTACAGAGACTAACTGTACATCAGGGGTTTGTAGAGCAGGAACTGCTTGCTCGAATCAGGATGTAAAACTGACAGCAGCCATAGCCTTCAGCATGTGAAGGATTCTGGGATATCATTATTGCCAGGCGCATTGCTTGGGGCTCTTGTGTTCAGTGTATTCTGTCCTGAGGTATAAAACACTGCATCAAATAAGAAACTTGGAGACTTTAAATTAGCTTTTATTTTCTTTCTGTTCATATGCCAAAGTCAGAGCACCTACCTTTTTAAGGTATTTTAAAATTTTAAAAGCACAAGCATGTAAAAAACCCTCTAGTAACCTCTGCTGCACTAATTAACATCAAAGCTAATAACTCTCAGCTAATACCACACTTATGTTAGTGTTGGCCTGATTACTACAGTGTGATAAACTTTAAAAGCAAAGGGGACTTCAGGAAAGTTATCAGGAATTGCCTTTTCATATAATTTTCCCCAGGTGATGAGAGAATCATGCAAGGATCTGGCACAGCCCAATCACACAATGTGGAAAATTAAAAGGGAGTTTTGTCAGTGGCTTCAGCAGATGTGAGACCAAGGTGCAGGTGAAAGGCAGACTGGGCAGTAAAGATGACACTGTGGACCTAAACCCAGAATGTGATGGTCAGATACCCACATCTAACTCCACAGCTGCACACCCAAACAAAACCAGCCTGGTTTTCAAGGGTCTGAGCAGCCACCAACTCCGAGAGTTTTCACTTCTGAATGCCAACAGCTTTCATACAAGTGTCTAAAGGCTATCTCAGCTCAGGCACTGAGCTCTGAGCATCCTAAATTTCCTTTTTCCTTTTGAAAAGTTCAGAGACTGGAGTTATATAATAATAAATACATTCATAAAATAATAAGGTGTCTCTATTGTACTATTTACTTAGTTGTGAAAACCTGCCTTTTCATTTTCAATTTGAAGGGTTTCAGTATATTTTCCCATGTGAAACATGAACACAAGTCACATCAGCTTTTATTTAAGAAAATATAGGCTTCTAGCTCTCATAATAACAAAAACATGAGAAGTGAAGACATTCATCAAAAAGCCCAACAACAAACTAGGAGAGCTGACTGACAAAGCAGTTCAGCTACTGAGGAAGCCTCAAGCATGTTTTTCCCGCTAGTGTTGGCAATTCAATATGTACTATTCTGCTTGAACCTGTAAAAAATACCAAGCAAAATGTTGCAACTTGAAATAAGAACAGAGGCAAAAAAATGCCCTGTGTACTGAAATGTCATTTAGCTGCCTGCTAACTGCCCAATTTGGGTACCATTTCAAAGACTCCACGTTACAACAGCTGAGATGAAAAGATATTTAGCTCCTTACAGAATTCATTGGTTTCAGCTACTTCTAGAAACAGAGAATTAGGTTAGCATTTGCATTTCTGCATACCTCCAAGGGATGAAAACAAGCTGATAAATTATACTGGCACAGAGATCAATGTGAAAAGCCATAAACTGTCCTCACAGTGCCAGTGTGAGCTCTGAGCCTTCCTGCACAAAGTTCAAACCCATCATGATCAAAAGATAGATGGTCTTATCAGAGGGAACTGGGTAAATACAGGAGAGAAGTAAGTCATACCCAGAGGAGCTGACTCGAATGAGGAAACAGCAGCACTGAATTTTTCTTTAAATGTGACCACTCAGATTTAGAGCAATGAAGAGACTTTTATGAACATTTTAAGTTGTCCATAAAATATTTTTGTCTTGCCAGAGGAAAACTGCAGGGTGTAATTCTTGTTTACAGCAGCAACTGCTTTCCACTGATCTGTGTAAAGAGACAGAAATGTAATTTTCCAAATCTGAAGATCCTTTTGCCTTGCCAGAACAACACGAAACATTACAAGTGTGAGATATTTGTCTGGTTTTTTTTAAATTCCTTTTAAAGAGAATTGATGTTAAAATAAAATGTGCAAATAGGGGAAAGATACATAGCTAGTCTCTTGATATTCTTTATAGAAGGAATTAATCTGAAAGCCGTTTCAAGTAACTAACAAAACCCATACCCATTAAAACCTACATAGATCTCGTTGCAAGAGAAACACAAATAGAAACTGGGAAGGTTCTCACAGTGAAGCCTTTAGAGGGTCTATCTGAAATTTCAATAATCATAGGAGGACTTCTGGTACAAATAGGAAAAAAGACCAATAAAAAAATCAGGATTAGATGGTGTTCATTTCAAAATTTAAGGACACATAGTTGAGATAGCCAGGTTACTGAAAAATAAAAAAACATACAACCTTTAGAACATATTTTGGAAGGAGCTGGGGAACCACAGGCCTATATGACTAATGTCTGTACCTGACAACTTTGTGAAGCCGTTAATAAAGGACAACAGATACCCAGATAAATGCAAGCTCCTTGCAGAGTCAACAAAGCTGCTGTAAGGGGGAGCCCTGCCTTTCCAGCCTCTTGGAGTTCACACAAAATGCCAGCAGCCAACTGAATAAAAGTGATTTGTCTCACATAATCTGGATTTCAAGGAGAGTTGTGATAAAGATCTTCATCTAAAGTTCTTGAAAGCTAAAAGCTTCAGGATAAGAAGGGAAGTTCCTGAATAGAAAAGGAATCATTTAAAACTAAGGAAACATAGGATGGAAGTATTCAGCTCCCAGTGAAAGGAGGTCATCAGCAAAGTTCATTAGGAGCCCACACTGGAGTGAAGACAGCATTATAAATCCACAGCTAATTCACACATTGAATACTACATGAAGCCCTGGTCCTCTCACTTCAGACAAGATAAATTAGAGCTGGAATATGCTCACAGAAAGGCAGCAAGAATGATTAAAAGCCAGTCTAAGGAGTGACTGAGTAGTCTGGGACCCATTAATGTGGAAAACACCTGACTTAGGGGGGAAAAGGTTTGTAAAAGGATGACTGGCATCAGTGTGGATAGTGACCAATTGCTTGGTGCCTTCCCCAAAGCAGGACCTTAAATCTACTAAATCAGCTAAGAGCATCTCTGCTCTTCACTCAGGCAGGGGCACCCTGTGAAAGGACACTGTGAGTACAAGGAGTTGTACTGTACACTGAAAGTACACAATGATTACGTAGGCTCAGGAGGAGACTGGATCAGAAAACTGAGTTTTCTTGCTAAGCAGAACACAGGATACAAAACCTGCTCCCTGGGTTTCAGTGAAGGGCTTTGAATTTGATCATGTTGCAGCTGGGCAGGTGAAGCTGTTCAGGGATTACTGCAATATACAGACATGCCAATCATGTCTCCTGCAGCAAAGTAAAAGGATGCCAACACTGAAGTTTCTGCATTCATTTTTATCTTCCATTTAAATCTCTTCCTCACATCTACCAACACAGAGTCAGAATGTACACAGAATCCAATCTGAAATCTTTCTACACATTGCATTAGGGAACCACCTGATGTTCATTCTGCAGTCACTACCTGTAAGATGAGCAAACAGTTCAACAGAACAGCAGAGGTTTCAGAATTATTGCTCATCTGGTTTATCCCATTTCCACTATGAGGAAATCATAGCTTTGTCCAGTGTCATTTGAAAGCTGCAGTAGACACTTGCCATAAATACTGGTCACAGTTCCCCAGCTTCATTACAGGCTCCTTGCTGGGCTGGAAGCAGAAAGCTCATTAAACATGACTTGTAGGTCTTAATAGTTAACTTACAGAACAATGAGAGAAGTCTGCATTAGCTGGGTCCAGAAGGTGGCTGCACGTAATTGCTTCTTTCAAAGACCCGTTCCTTTGTGAAGAATGGTGGAGAATTGCTGATAATTATTATCAATTTGCTGGGACACTTAAAACATCAACCTCCTTACACAGAAAGCATTTGCTGAAATTATCACCATTTACACTGCCTGATGAGCTTTTGCTCCTCTTTGCAATTTGGAAGTAGGCCACCCCATTAATAGATTCTCAGACAGGTTTAAGCAGGAAGGCATTCGTATGTCCCTGCTAGTAATAACAGTGTCATGGCAGAAATACCAGTGAGCCTACTGAAAGGCAATCACAGAAGTATCTATAATCTTTGTACAAAATTAAATTGCAGCCATGGAAATTAAAATCAGCACTGGTTTGTTGGTTAATGAATGACTGAGGTCTTACAGAGTAGTTCTAATTTTAATGAATTGAGGATAAAAATGCCAGCCAAGTAGATATTTAACCCTAAAACAGAAAAAAATGCAGTTCTCTGGTTGCTACTGAATTAGGCTGGGGATGGAGCGAATGGCATAAAGATTACACTTTTTGGTCCAGATCTATGAAATCTTATGCCAGGCACCTCCACAAAGAAATACCCTTAAGGGATGCTTGGAGACCAGCAACAGTCTCTCCCTACCCTTCACACCCCACTAAAGGGCCTGAGATTTAGGGGATAGGCTCTGATCTTCTGTTCCTTTACCTGAGCTACTCCAAATCCCCCCTCAAGTACAGCAGTTGCTGCTAACAACAAACCAGCCACACTCCCAGCTCCTTTTCACAACTGCATCCTCAACAGCAATTATTGCAGCACAGAGACACTGGTGTCAAACAAAAGGGAGAGATCCTTCATGAAGGGCAGTTCAGGAGTCATTTCTGCTGTTTATCACTGCACTGAAATGCCTCAGAGTTCTAAAGGCAACCTTAGCTCCTTCCCATGCCCCACTCACTGATGTTAAGGCCCTAAGCAGGAACATCATGATACAAAACCAAGAAATGAAGACACGGGAGGTATTGGTTTGGGCGGCTATTCTCCCAAACCCTGACTAAGCATTCTTCAGCGCCCTGAAATTATTAATACCTTGTTCCCATGGCAGCAGCTCATTTTAGAGCAGTTTAATTCCACCCAGGACTAACATGCAATGTTGGAGATTATTCAAGTACCTACTACCAACTCCCACCCACAGATCCACAGCACGTGAGGCAAGATTCAAAGCTTACTTCGTTATTTTTTGACTAAAATTTTGCATTAAAAACGCAATATAAAAACCCATCACAAGACCTGTACCAGGTTAAAATGAAGACTATTTTTGGAAGGGAAGGAAAGGAAGGTGCAGCATGCAGTTAGCAGCTGTGGCAGAGGGTGCTGCTCACCTTGGCATAGACCTTGCACAACCTAGTAGATTGTGAGTGCTGAAAACCTTTTAATGAGAGAGTGAAGGAGGCTTGAGTAATCAATAAAGCAACCAATGTTAACACAACACCTTTGATCTGCTTTTGCTTGCTCAAATATCAGCTCCTTAAAAATCTAGGAAGAAAGAAATACAGTAACCAGCCACACCTACAAGTTGACCCCTGAAGTTACACATTTACTACTGCTGTACTACCAAACAACACAGGGCAAATTAAGTAACTGCAAACTTGCAGACACCTTTTAAAATGTTCTTCTAGCCAGCTGTAGAGAGCAGTGAATTCCCTGACAGTTTAGATGTTAAACCTGAACACATAATACTTCACCTGAATGCACAGGACTTCAAATACTAAGTAGTTAACTGCCAGTCAATTTTAAAACAAAATAATTAATACACATACAAGACAATATTTGCCTTGCAATTAATTATATGCGACGTTGTTTCTCACCACCCTGTTCATTTCCAACCCCCTCATACCCAAACAAGCCAGAAATAGCTCTCCAATTCCTAAAATGTCCCAGGTCCCAGCTCCAGCCATTCTGCAGCTCAAAGCAGTCTAAGAGCTAAGACAGCCCTTCTGGCCACAGTCCTTACAAAGGTATACACACTAATCCAGCTTGCATTAGGGAAATTATCTCTGCTCTGCCATTTTATGCCATCTTCTGCTCAGGAAACACCTCTCTCTGCCAGGCAGCACCAGCATGTCAATAGAAGTACGAAGAAGAGAAGAGATGAACCAGGAAACCAGTAAGTTAAGCAAGGAAACCGGCCTGGGTGTGATGAGGTGACAGTCTTGAGAAGTAAAATTAAGTCCACATCAAGCTTGGCTGGAGACCTCTGTTCCCAACTTTTCCCTGAGACTGCTGTAACCTAGGGCCATCACCATGGCAAGTAATGAAGGCATAAAAGAAGAAAAGTCAAGTACCCAGCATGGCTGGGTCCAAGGATGCTGTGCAGTCTCATGCACAGCCAACAAGCCAATTAGCTATTCTGAACAGTCACACTAAAAAATTACTTCTGAAGACCTTCTGTTCTGTTTGAAGGCAGAGAGACCTAAATTTGGATCTGTACGCTAAGCCTGGCACATCTCTGAGATTAAGCTCACCAGCAGCAGCAACAGAAAGCCAGGAGTAGGAGCCAGCAAAAAAAGCCAGAAGCGCAAGCTGTACAGTTCCAAGGTGGAAGAGATATCTTGCTGGCAGGAGAAATACACTGTTGTTCCAAACAAAAAAAAAAAAAAAAAAAAAAAAAAAAAAAAAGAAAGAAAAAAGAAAAAAGGGAAAAAATACATCCCAAAACAAGAAACAAACAAAACAAACCTGACCTCGCAAGCTTTAGGCACCCTCCTATTGAGACTGATTATGCAAAAGCTGGTTTTCCTCCTAGGACACCGCCAGATGTAGGTGGGCAAATCCCATTGGTACAGGCAGGGCTGCTTCGAAGGCATTTAAGATCAGGAAGATAACATTTAAACCCTCCATTCCCACAGGAGGGGAAATTCCCATACTTTGTGCTTGCTGGGACACATTCAGCTCTCCTTTTGCTTTACTCTGAAAGTGTCCCAAACGCACTGCTGCTTTTTCCTTGAATGTGCTCAGCACGTTAGGGCCCCATCAGCTACTCCACAACCTCCTCAAGCTGAGAGAGCACTAAAGGGTAGGAGAAAATATCAATCTGCTGTCAAAGCTCCTCACAATGCATTCCTGCAGACAGTTTGCCGTGCTCACAACAGCTCACCTTCAACATTTTGTTCACAGTAACTCTTACGGTCCTTCTCAGTAGGGCTGCACAACAACCAGCCCGTTCCCAGACTGGCTAATGCTACCATTCACTTCAGCGTAAGACAAATACTTGGATTTATCCAAAAATTATACCCATTTAATTCTTTTAAGGTCAGTAATGCTGCCTCTTGTCACACAATTGTAGCAGACTTAAGCCAAGTAGGAGTAACACGAGCTGCACCAACTGTTGCAGAAGTGCTGGAAGATGCAGAAGCTTGCAGGATATAAACCAAGCCAAGGACTTACAAGAGGCTCAGGCCAGGTCTTAATTCAAAGGAGTGTATATTTGACTAATGTTTGTCAGGCGAACTTCTTACCTGGGATTTCCTAATTTCTGTTTATAGAAACCTCTTGTGCCCAATCATTGGAGAAATTGGCTGTAGTCCTGCAAACAGTAGCAAACCCATTCTATGCTGCAAAAGTACTGCAAATACTTCTCAGAGGCAACAAAAATGAAACACTTTGATAACTGCTGTTTTACTAGGGAAAACAACATTTTCTACCCATTATAATTTTTTCCACAGGCACAAAGCTTTGCCATTTCAAAACAAGCTAGTGTGACTGTCACTGATATATTGCATGTGAATGCTTCCATGCTACCTTGTTCTGTCTCTCCTTGCTATCATAAAGCAAGCCCATACCTTCCTAAGACAACAAATACCCATCTTTAATAAACTAATGGTCTGTGTAACATCTATCACAATGGAGCTTTGATGCTAGATTAGAAGCTCTAGGTGTTACCATACAAGTAAGTAACAATTTTTAGCCAGGATAATAAGAAGAAGCCTAGATAAGCAAGTCCTAGCAAATAGCTGCAGCAGGCAATTGCTTGGCAGAAAAAGAAGCACACAAAAATGAAATATAAACCCTGAAAAACTAGACTGAAATAGTAAACTTCCACCTGAATATTCTAATAGAACTGACAAAAGACTCAAACCCCCCTGAACAGTCTCTCTGTGAATTATATTTCCTAATATCATCTTCTAATAGCTGATTAAGCCCTGCAGCCCAGCAAGCCAAGGCAGCCTGCTATCTGATCTCTGCTCACACAGATACTCAGACTGTTCTCTCGGGTACATAGGCTGCCTTGACAGATAAACCAGAGCATAAATCACAGAAAAGAACTGAGCACCACATTCCCTGTTGCTTGGCTTTTCACTTATATTTGTATAAAATCACACAGGACAGCAAAATATTTGCATAGGTAGGAGGCATTTATCCTTATGTAGAACAAGTGAAGTGAAAGGCCAGAAAACCACCACCCAGCCAACCTTGTTGCAGAGTGCTTGTTAGGGCAAAATCATCTGACCCTGTCTCCTTCATCTGTCAGAGGAATTATGCTACTGATTTTCAAGGGAGAAATCTCAGTGTCTCACTTAGCATACCCAGAAGTTCACATTAAATAAATCTACAGCAGATTATCTAAAATCAGGGTTGTTACAGGTGTTTTTTGCTGAGGTATCTGGAGTTCATGAGCACAAAAGTTCACAGAATCACAGAATCAGCTAGGTTGGAGGAGATCTTTGAGATAATCCAGACCAAGGCACGACCAAACACCATCTTGTCAACCAGACCATTGCACTGAGTGGCATATCGAGTATTTTCTTAAACATCTCCAGGAACAGTGACTCCACCACCTCCCTGGGCAGCCCATTCCAATGCCCAGTCACTCCTTCTGTCAGGAACGTCCTCCTAACGTCCACCATAAACCTCCCCTGGTGCAGTTTAAGACTGTGTTCTCTTGTCCTGTTGCTGATTGCCTGGGAGAAGAGCCTGATCCCCACCTGGCTGCACCCCCCTTTAGGGCAGTAATTCTGCCAGCTGCTGTTCCAATGAGAAAAGGAAATATTAAACCTGAACCAATTTCTTGGAGCAGCACAATAAGACACATTAGTCTGTGAACTAGCAGGCTAAGTGTTCAACAAAATCAAGAGTGGCAAGAGAGAGGTATTTTGGTCTGGAAGCATATGGACTGCTTGGAATTAATATGCTGGCTGGCACTTACCAACTATGATCAAAGGTGCATCTTAAAGCTCACCATAGCAACCCCATGATCCAACCACTCACTGCCTATTTCTGAGAACAACAGAGGAGGAAAAGAAATAAAGAAGCTAAGTCATTACTAAATATATTTCAATATTTCTGCTCCTCATTTAACAGAGCTGATGCAGATATGAGAGAAGGATGTAGGGAAGAACATCATTCGGTCAGAAATTTGCCAGCTTGTATCTGTATTTTGGATTCATTTTGAGATTGGATTGAGCTGCAAAGGAGCAGGGAGATGACAGAGGAGAGGCCAAAACAGCAATGCTATCTCTTGCTTCCTTCTAGCTTGCAATTGTAGGAATGTCAGAGCTTTCAACTCATACACCTGACAGACTCAGCAGTGCGGCTCTAGATTTCCAAGGTCCCCATTAATCATTTCCCCCAGAGCTCCATGGTAGACAGCTTCATATTGTGTGACCCTAGGGGAAAGGAAATTCAATTTTTATGGTATATCTCCCTCGCCGGCTTTTTCCATTGACACACCAGTAGGTGCCTTGGCAGCTGACTACAAATCCTGCCACTGCAACAGATGTGTCTTAGCCTGGAGAAGCAGATTGGGTCAGTTGAGGAATGCATCTCTGTGTTCCTGGGCTCCTGGGGGAGTGTCCAGGATTGACCTCAAGACACCAGTGTGACCGGGGAAAGGGCCGACAGCTTCACTTTACTTTGTTTAATCCCATACATCTACTAAAACAGCACTTCATTTCCCAAACTCTTCCATCGCCAAGGCTTAGGAGAGGCAGTCTTTATTGCCACTGCCTGGCATCAACACCAGGCTAGGGTTGCCCCATCCCACACCTACCTTGGAGCTGTCTGCTAAGTTGGTATCCTGGCAAAATTCAGACTCTGATTTTCTACATTTTAATTCTCAAGACTAAGCCAAGATCTCCAAGAATCTTGCTGCCAATACACAGGCACCTGAATAATTTGTGAAAGTATTTATTACTAACAAAGTCTGCCTGGGACATAGGGCATGTTCATATCCCAAAGCTGGCACCAAAGATGGGAAAAATCAATACTATCTTTAACTTTTAGCTACAAAGATACTGCTTTCTAGCTCCTATTTGTGTTTGACTTGGAATCAACTTTGGGATCTATGTTTAAAATGGATTCTAACAGTGTCTGACTGAGTAGCAACAGCCAGACTGTAAAAAACAGCTTTGTTTCTTAATTCAATTTGTGCCTCACAGAGGATGGGGCATTTAGCCAGATGGAGCAAAGCCTGCAGTACATTTTCATGGGAGTTGTGCAAGGATAAGTCAACAAGCAACAACTTAGACTACACCAGCCTGCTCCAGCCCAACAGGAACAACTTTCTACTTGCTAGCTGCCAAAATTTAAAAGAAATTAAAACTATTTAAAAGAAAAAAACAAACAGATGAGCATAGCAAAGAAAAAAGGATCAGAGTGTTTCCTCACAGCACCCTATTACTTGCAGTATCATTTGTATAATACACAGAGTGCTGAAGAGGACTTCCATCTTCACCCCTCAGGAGTTCAGTGACAAGCCTTTCTGTGTAAATTTGATCATGTAGATTCAGGTATAGGATCCTCTGAGGTTATCAGTCAGTGTCCCTGGTTGCCCCAGTGAAATTTAAAACAGGCTCACTCAACATTATGAAAACAAAGAAACTCAAGCTGCTGGTAAAACATAACCTTTTCAGATGACAGCTGTGAGCTGCCTCTGGTCCATGTGACATTTTACAATAAGGACTCTATCAGCAGACAGCTGCAGCACAAAAAGATGATTTTGTAATTGAGGTCAGCCAGAGCTGTTCCACTGACACCACACAACTCACTGCCACGAAGAAAACCTTATCCCACAGGTCCCATGAAATGTAGGACAGTAACACCCTTCCCCATGTCCTGAGGTTCCAACTGCGCAGTTTCTGTGAAACCAGAAAGGCCAAGAGCCAAAGAGTGGATGGAGAGAAGCCCTTGCAGAGGATGTCCCTGCAAAGGAGAGCCCAGGGATAGAATGGTGAGCCACTGAGGTCCCGCCCTCCTTCAGAGTCCATTAAAGGCTTTAGGAGTGTTGTTCAGAGCCAACTCAAACAGTGGTATTTTTTTATATTTAAAACTTCCTGGTATCAGAAAGATATAAACAAAAGGTTCACATGGCAAACAATTCCCTGTCCATGACCAATCAGAAAACATTATATAAATGCTAAGGCATTAGCACAGAGAGTGAAGCAGTAATTGCACACTTGCTGCTGGTCCTCTTCCTCCAAAACAGAAGTTGAATACTCTGGTTATGATCTTCTCTTTTGGGCTGATAGGGGGATTTTTCTCACACTTAGAACACTGTAACTCTCTCCTACAAACCAATACATGGCAGCAAACTTTCCAACCCTACAACTAAATTACACAGAGCTTTGCAAAGGCAGTAGTCATGTGACAGTGTTGGGGCAGGGGGGAAAGTATCAGGACTGGGGCACCCAGATGTGAATTCTTAGGGATACAGCTCCAGGTTTTTATATGCCTCAGAAAAGGGGGCCCTAATTTCGCTGGCATACCCTTGACACTATGTTAGGATGCATTAAAAAAATAGTATGGGATGGTTAACTTGGTCAAATTCAACTCTGATCATCCTAACAAGACTCTTAGTAGACTTTTCAAGCTTCACACATGACAGAGTCAATCAATTATAACCTACATTAATGGGCCTGGGTGGAATATCCTCTTTTCTTCCACTAAAGTTATGCCTGATGTGGGGATTTTATTTAATACATTCCCAGAAATACACTATTTCCTTCACGTGTCTCATCCTGGAAACGAGAGCTGCTGGGTTTCTTTAATTTACTTGAAAGGGATAGTGGCATATGAAAAAGGGACTCACCTGACAGTTCTAAGAAGGGCACTTGCTCAGGAGAAGCTACTCTTGTGTGCTCTTCAGTGCTGGAGAGCCTGCCATGAATAGGGACACATCCACTTTCCTCTGCTACTCACTCAGAGTTACACAGCGCTCATGCCCTGCCTCCTGGTAAAAGGCGAAGAAGCATTTATGTTCATACCTTAAAAAAACTCAGGAAAATAGAGGGTAGAGGTGGTTGGGTTTGTAAGCCTGCTTCCACAGAATCAACTTGTGCACATGAAGCTAACCCAGGAAAAGCAGAAGAACAGTGGGGTAAGAGCAAAACCAAAAAAACTAAACCCTCATCAACTCACCCTTTCGTACCTGAAATTAAATGATATAGGAAAGATATCAAACCTAAAAGGGAAAAAGCATAATTATAGCTTAAATTCAAAAATTGAAGTGTGTTCTTAATGTAGTTTGCTGCCTAGATAATTCTCAGTATGCTGGGCTTCCTCTGTGATTTTTGTTAGTAATAATTACACTGAAAGAGCACAAAAGTACCACCTCCTAGAAGATTAAGTGTAGCTACAAGAAAAAGTACAAATACTGAACTCCAGTTTTGAGAAGACCAAAAGCCCCCAGTTTGCCCTGGGGCACAGAAGACCCATGAGAATGAAACTGAGCTCTGACACTTGTTGGTCAGAACTCAACAGCATCAGCAACCACATGAAAAATATGTTCCACTCTGCTGTGGCCAAGCTTAGGAGCAATGTGATAACACACAACCCTTCAGCCCTTTTAATCTTCCACCACACTTGTGAAAGGTCCTCAGACAACGCGTCTCGTCCAGGCTCCCACACAGCACCATGGGCCGATGACTTGAACACCAGCCTGATTTCTCCAAGACTGCTGATGGGCTGATGCCTTTCCCAAACATGGAGATCCAAACTCATGAACTGTAATTACCAGTGTTCAGATGAATCCAGATTAAGGAATCAAGTTACAGGACAGGTTTCACTCTGCACTATCTCTTCTGGTTATCATAAACAGAGTTTGGTTTCATCTGAAGGCAATGCAGTTTGCATACTCCAAAACTGCTCCACAACATGAAACAGAGCACAGGAAGTGGAGGTTACTCCACAAGTGGAGACTGTATCTGCAAAGCACAATCCTTATCTGAAAACAAAAATGCTGTTGGGAACACCCTGAATCCCCTCCCACCGCTCATTGCGCAGCACAGTCCTCAACCTCAAATCCAGATGAGAGTTTAAGCATGTACTACACTTCAGTAGGTGCTATAATTCTGCTGGTACAAGCATGTATGTAAAAATCAGAAACTTGCATTTTCTTTCCCTTCTGAGCCTTGAACTCTCATATGGACCACACCTCATTTAATCAAGACTCAGAAAATCACCACAACTGAGAAACTGAGGGTGATCACAGTTCCTTCTTGCTAACACCACATACTGAGTTTTCACAGAGGATCCACATGTGCCTGATTCATGCAGGTAAGCAGGAGGGAGAGAGACCGCTCTCACAATCCTGTCATTGAAAGTACCAATCTGACAGTCTGGGCCACAACTGTCACTCTAGCCACTGAAAAGGGAAAGTTAGGTTTGGGGCTCTCCTAGACCCTACAGACACAGCATTGCAGGGCAGAGCATCACAACACTCTACCAGGAGTCCCAAGGGCTGCCTCTCTGCTTCCTGCCTTGACCACAGCTCGGCTGTGCCCGCATGTCTTTGGTCAATGAGCAGTTAGGAAGGAGCCTTTCTTCCTAGCTGAGCTTCTCAGTGTGAGCTGCACAGGCTCTTTTCCAATCACATTGTAAGACACAAAGCAAAAGTGAAAAAATTCCATGTATCACACATAGGAAAAGAAGACAAAAGACTATTTTGGGTGACAAAGGACAAAGGCCTGACATTTCAAAGTGATGGATTTATGGTCTGTGTAAGGAGTCAGCCTTGCAATTTGCAGCCCACATTACAGTGCTCCAAAGCTATTCCGTGGATTTGCCAATGATGGTATTGTGTCTGCATGCCTGGCACCCCTGGACTATTCCAGAATTTCCCCCAGCGCTGACTAGACACATTCCTCACCATGCTAAGAAGAGGGTGACCCATCACTTCAGCTTGGGGGAAAATGCAAATAATTGCTTTTGAGAAGCAAACCCACAATATTTCTCCATTTTTCTGGGTCACAGGGAAACAGCTCGACCCTGCTCTCCCACCCATCAGACCAGAAGAGTGATGCCAGCTCAGTGCAGCTCTGCACTGCCTGGTATTTATAAGGAATTTGACATTTATGTTCTGATTCAGAAAAGGATAGAGCTCAATCTGTTCAAGAACTGGCTTTATCTGATTTACATTGCCCTTCTGCCCAGTTGGCTTTGGTGCATGCCACACAGCACTGGTGCCTGTCTCCCTGTGAGTAACTGTTCAGCAGCAGCAAAGGGAGCTCCAAGCCCCATCTCCAAAACTGCCTTGGTTTATCCCCTCTCAGGAATGTGCACAGAGACTGCTCAGAGCAATGGCAGCTCTTCTGTTCACAGACAGGTCAAAAAACCACCAAACCTCAAAACATGAACAGCAGTCCTGCCTTCCAAAATATAACTTCAATAGACTTTGTCCCCTTAGATTCATTCTGATTTATGCAATTGCAGGGTGTGTCTGTACTCACAGCTCTCCAGTGTGCAAGTGAGACGCTCTGGAAAAGCCTGGTTTCAATTATATGTGAGCAGTGGGGTATTCCCACTGAAAAATCCTGCTGTCTGACAATGGTATTTTACCCCTGACAAAATACAGCCCTTCAGGTTTTCCAAGGCGTTTGAGACATACTAATTAAGCTTACAGTGCCTTAGTGACAGATGGGAGTATCACCACAAACATGCAAAGAAAAACAGCCCAAGACTGAGAGAAAACAATAAATTACTTTGGATAAGTTAGAAAAGAAACAAATGGTAATGACTTTCCTCAGATGGATCAGCAATAAGGAAAGAAGTTGCTGGGAGCCATTTGCAAAGGAATTCAGGCCCTCAGAGTTTACTTTCACACTGCACTAGAGATACTGATGGTGCCAAGGTCCAGCAAGAACCAATCCATCCAGCTTGGTTCTTTCAATGAACAAGCTCTTAATGGACAGAGGTAACTACCATTAAGGCCCAACAATTGCCTTCCATGCACACACTTTCCAGGAGAGGCATGTGTAAATTACATTATACCATTTTATTTACTGGGGACTTGTTTGCTCAAGCACACCAATGCAAGCGGATAATGAACTCAATGGGATTCCAGATCCAAGGCCTTACATGTTTATCTGTACAGGCAAATGAATGCATAGCAATCTCTGCACAGAAACAGTGCCATTTATACAAAACTACTACATTAAAGAAAGAAGCTATATACAGAAAGTACTGTATCTATACTCTGCTATGGATACACAATACTAGTATATACTACAATGGGTCTGATTACATGTCAGCAAGGTCAATGTAATGAGATAAAGGGGCATTTCCTTCGTTGGCATCATAGATCACATGTCCTACAAACTGCAGTCTATCATGGAACCAATAGCATAATTTTACAGAGACTACAATGAAATGTCAATCTCTGGATAGCCTATAGAAAATATCCAGTAACAATGAGGGGGTGGAGAAGTGGGAAGGGGGACACGGACAAACACATATAACCCACATATGAAATGAACCGAAAATGATGTCACAGATATTGAACAAAATGTTTACAAGATAGTGTCTGGTTAAATAAACAGAAGGCAGAGACAGAAAGGAAAATGACCTTGTTCTGCACAATAGAGTGATTCAGGGTGAACCAGATACTCCAAATTACCAGCTACTAGAACTGTATTGCAAACGTAGCTCAACCTCCAAGATATGAAGTCCTAACTCAATCCTGTTTGCAAAATGAGAAAACACAGACAAAATCATGTCAGTCACCTTTCTGAATCTGACTATTTTCCACCTGCTAAAAATGTAGCAGCATACTGAACAGGAACTCCAGGTGGTATGAATCAGTTCAGCTCTGCTGACACCACGGATATCAAAGGATAACGCATCTTTGCAGTAGTTGTTCTCCTGCAAAATCAAGTGCACACATTGCTTGATCTCCCCTGGCAGCCTGCAGGCAAAGGCACGAATGTGGACATACTCACTCTGAGACAAGTTTCACAAACCCACCGTGTTACGCCCCTGAGTTGTGGAACAATTCATATAAGGGGGTCTGAACTCTACTCTGCCATTGTCCTTTTCTGGTCACCAAAAAGAGAAGATTATATGGATGGCACAGTGGGAAAAAGCTCTGCTTCAATTTATTCAATAGAGATGTTTTCTTCTAAGGAGCTCTAATCTGCAAGACTGTAACGTTCACTCTTCAAACAGAGCTCAAATTCCTGACCTTGGCACAGCATCACAGAGGACTTGTTTTCACTCACATGGATTAACTGTCACAGAACAACTCATCCAGGATAACTGGCACAACCACTCCTCTTCTTCAAAGCTACTATTTCCTCACCTATTTTCCCTTCTTCCTCCAGTGAGTACACAATGCACAATATTATAACATGTAACAGTGACTTTAATTACCACCACACCAACTGGCGAGAGTGTTATCCTGAATAAAGCCTGCCAATTACAGCCAACGAAGGAAGGCACAGCATGGAGCTGCATAAAAAGCAACTGCAAGTGCCCTGCTCCAAGCACCAGGTGCAGTTTATGCACATGGTTATGAGCTCTGCCTGCCCCTGGGAATAGAGCAGCACGGAAGGAGCACCTGGCACACGCAGCTACCTTGTCTCCACAAGTAAGCGTGCCAGTACTGACCTTTTCCTATGGACAAGCCTATATCCATTGCTCTTATCTGCACATTGCCACTTGCTCACATACCAAGGGGGGTATCCTATGACCCATCCATGGCATTATCTTGGGGTTAATGCCAATAGATTTTGTTCTGCGCTCAAACGCCTTCCTCTGGCACTAAAGCTGCTATTCACAAACTTTAATGCTTTTGGGAGTGCAAAAGAAGATATTAAAGAGATATTGGCTCTATTTTGTGTTTTAACTAGGGTTACCATGATTTGACATTCTGTAATCAATTTCACAGTAATTTTTTTTCCTGTTAAACATCAGGGGACTGCTTTGAAAAAATGTTTGTTTGTTTGTTTGTTTGTAAAACTGGGGAAAAGCCCAACCTTTTCTTGTTGGAGAAAAAAAAAAGCTTGGAAGTGTGTATGGAATGTAAGATAGAATTTAAATAATTTAGCAGTAAAGAAGGCTTCTTAACCCCCCTCCTTAAAGGTGCTATTTTTAAACTGAGCTTCACAATTTCTAACATCCACAAGATCTCCAAGACTGACAAAATTTTCCTGAATCTTTAATATTATTGCTAACAAATGGATGAGCAAGGTACTTTCTGAGAAGCATCATCACAGCTATTTTGACTATACCCGCACACTAGAGCTTTAATTTTGAACACCTAGTTATATGCAATCTGTGTCTCCAGCCTTGAATTGGTCTCTGCCTCATTTAAATTTAGGAAAAAAAGCTGGAAGAACAGCTAGCAGCCCCAAAATAGGGCACTATTTTACCCACTCTCCCATCAGCAATTTTTAAAGGGCTGCAGTGCAATGCCCCACCAAACTACAAATCCCTCCAGTTACACACTCCTTCCTCTTCCCTTACATCCACCAATCATGTAGCCCCAGGATGTTTCTCAGTTTATGAAACAGAAAGAAGATGGACCAACTCACATCTCTCACATCAGCTCAACTAGTCCCTGGATTTTATATGTGGGACAGAGTGGGCTTGAACAAACAGATGTGCAGAAGAGCCGGATTATCCTGGCTTAGGGAACATCAAGTCACCTCGAGGAGAGTTAGGAACCCAGTGTCCACACTCTTTCAAGGGATTTACACAGCTCAGGAAGCCTCCCTTGATAAACCCCGGCCCAGATCAACTAAAACGAAAGCAGATGACAGGAAGAAGTTAAATGCTCCTATTGTAAAGCACCTTGTTAATTTACAGCACATCTCTGATGCAGGCAGCAGCAATTAAACACCAGCCTTTGTAATTACAGCACGAGAGCCTGTCTCCACCCTCACAGTCATCTGGAATTGCTCCCACTTCTGGAGAGCTCTTCGGCAGCCACACTCACTCACAACGATGCTGCAGCTCTCCATCCAGCTTATGACTGTCCCACACCACCAGCTCTGGGGCCTGTCTGAGCAGCATCTTGCCCTGAGCAGACAGGATAAGGACTTTGGGACACTACTGCAAAAACTCAACAGTAGAGAAACAGGACAAGCATCTTGTTTCTGATGAACTGAGGCAGCTCTAAGAGGAAGGCAAGAAGCTGGGGGAAACCAACAGTTTCAGTCAGTCATCACACAGTGAAATCTTCCCTGACTTCATCCACAAGAGAAAAAACGGTAACAGGGCTTGTCCAGGGCCCACAATCATTTAGATGCCAACCTGATTTATCGATAGTGATTTCTTCTCCTAAGCCAGCTGTTCAACTCTCTCCTGGGCAACTTGATTGGGAATTTTATACAGTGAATGGGCCATTTTGACCATAGCATATTACTAGATTCTCACAAATATTCCTCTCTGCATGGGGGAGGAAGATTCATCCATCAAATACCTTGGTGCCTTCTCTGCTTGCCACTTGCTGCAACTATTTGCTTTGGCACAGCAGATCTCTGAACAGCAAGCAGGCACGCTGTTACTTTCCCCTACGACAGCACTGAAAAAGCAAAACATATAAATTATAGCAGTCTTGGGGCTGCCTTCATTTATCCTGTGAGGAATGGAATTGCGTGTGTGTGTGCATGTGTGTATGTCTACTGCTATTTATTTTTGAAAAAATACACTATAGAACTGCTCCCAGTTTTGCTTGCTCCAGAAGGGACAGTGCTGAATACACGCCATGCCAGGGAGCTTAGCAAATAAAACTTCATGGAAGAAAACTTCTTCAGCACAAGGTACTTGTGCTCTGCATGCCCTGGGGGAATCAGGGAAGGTTCTCAACCCTAATTTTACACACATTTTGCATCATTTTACACTTCTAGAGCAGGTGTTGCCTGGAATACCAGAAAATTCACGAACACCAAGGACATGTTCTGGTTGCACCTACAAACACAGCACATCCCCAGCATCGTACAGGTCCATTGCATCACACTGTCAGTCCATGAAAGGTGCAAGGCTCAGAGAAACTGGACTGCAATGGAAGTCCAAATGTGTATCAAGATAATGCCTAATATTCAAGCCATGAGTACAACCCATGGGCTTGATTTTATACTTGTTCCCATTGTCCACTCATGTCCATTCCTCAATGTCCCCCCACTACCTACTTAACTTCAGTGGGATTTGGATCAAGACTTAAATGGATATATAGAATGAAAAAGAAAAAAAAAAACATTTCAAGCTAAGGAGAAATTGGAAACAATCGATTGGTGTCTTTGAAAGTATTTAGATCACTTCTCCTGGGAAGGACTGCAGCAAACAAAGCAAAGCAATGTGTCTGCCTGAGTGGGCTGTCTGAAGCTGCAGGAAGATAGCTGTGGAAATAAAGCAAAGGCTCTGGACTTCTGCAAGACTAATTAAACCTTCATATAATGGGGGCTGCAATTTTTAATCTGAATTTTATTACTACTAATGAGGAGAGTTGCTGAAGCATTTCTTAACATAATTTTATCCAGCAGCCCCTGGAATGTATTCAATGTCAATTGGTATCTTTTTCCTGGGACAGACATCTACACTGGCAGCTTCTACCACTGACATAACACATCAACTCACATAAAGGAAAAAAAATCACCATCAGCTAAAAATATCTGAATGAAAACAAAATAGTGTTTCAAATGCCACAGTATTACCCTGCCTTCCTTTCCTTGGCTCCCTCTTTGTTTTCTGTGGCCACTGATACAAACTCTGATAGCTGAAAAACTCCCTGATTTCATATTAGTTTTTAAATAGCAGTGGGAGATATTTCGTTGAGTTACATTTATGAAAAAACACAACCTTATAAATTTCTTTTGTAAACAATATTTCCAAAGTCTATGAAGAACTAGTGAATATATCAAGAAAAGGCCCAGTAAATGAGCTGTGAATGGAAACAGTGGCAGGCATGACGTACTTCTTCCCCCCACTTTTCAGAAGCCGCTCATTAAGTCCAGTGTTAAACTGGGGTGGAGACAAGCCACAGAAATTCCCAGGATAACACTGGTGTCTGATTAATGAGAAATGTAACATCACTCCAACAGACTTGTAAGAAAGACATGACTGTGGCATGCACACAGGCACTGACATTACACAATGTATTTGCCCCAGAGCATCCTGCCCACCTGCTCCCTTCCTGTTCGACTCAAACCTTCCTCAAATTAGGACCATTTCTCCAGTCTCCTTCAAAGTTTCCACCTTTATCTCTCAGCCTGCCAGTGCTGGTTAAACAAAGAATTTAGGAGCGGAAACGACTGTATTCTCTGAGAGACACACTCCAGAGAGCAGGAGGACGAGCGCACAAACCCAAACAGAGCAGTGCCGGATGCTTTCACAAGGGAAACCTTCTGCATCCTTTCTTGCAGTAGAAATGAGCACAGAGAGGAAAGAATGACCTCCAGATGTAAGTCATCCTAAGAAAGTTACTTTGAAGGCAAAGCTCAAGATTTTGTACTTTGTGTGCTAAATACAAACCCTAAGGGGTTTTCTCTTAAGTCTGCTTAGGTACTCTGCGCACATCTGCTGGGTGAAAAGGAGCAGCATGTCTGTTTGATACAAAGCAAAACACACTACGTTACCCTGCACAAGCACGATAACCTTTTAGAACATTCAAATATGAAAGACTAGAAAAGGAGGCATGAATGCGATTCCCTGTATTCCCTGGGATGGCAGGAAGCTGGGAATGCTCCTTTAGCCCCCTCAAAGCCAGTGGGTTGCTCCAGCCCCAGCACATTTCAGCATTTTACAATGCATCAGCCACGGCCAGGACCAACATATATAATGTTCTGTAAAAAAGTAAAACCTACCAAGTTGCCCAGAAGTGCTTTGGTTGAAGTAATTCAAATGGCAAAACAGCATTTTTTAAAATATAAATCTGTTTCAAGTGGATTTGGCTTGTTTCCAACACCAATTAATAGCAATATTGAATTCCTGGGTAGCTAAATATGCAGCTTCTGCCCACTGGACTTTCATGTAATGACACTGTAAAAACCTAAAACAACTCTCTGCCAGAGACTACAAAAGCTGCATCCCCCCAATACAGACCTTTCTACACTCCCTTTTTTGAAAGGATTTACATTCAAATTAATTTTGAATTTGGCAGTAAGAGCTGCAGTACACAATTCCACTGTCCAATACAGCCATATAATTGTTACAATTCAGCTTTTTAGGCGTGCATTCTTAGGTATCTACAGAGGTGCTTTACAGAAGGGTAGCAGCAAATGCCCTGCTACAAGAGAAACAAGCCAGCACTCCCCTGCAAGACACTTTCGTTCATTTTCTGTAACAAAAATACACCAGCTCTGCTGCTTCTTGCGCAAACTAACAAACTACCCTAATTTACAACACTAATATTCATCAACTTGCCTCCAAAACAGTAACCTTTTCCCTCTGAGCTCCCTCACATCCACCCAAGCTCCCCATCATGGATAGTGTCCAAGCATCTCCAGCTTGACTGCTGATGCTTATCCACTGCACAACCACTCCTGTTATGCTTTAGCCAGAGCCTTGCCTCCAACAGAGTGATCTCTGTATCAGAAAGCCAGAAAGCACCACTTGGGGTTACAGGAAAAACAGCATTGCAGTTTCAAGCTGAGGCATCTCAGAGACAAAAATCAATAGGGAAGTTTGTAGGAAAAGGGGGGGGGGGAAGGATACAATATTGTGTTTCACTGAATTACTGTGGACATAACAGGGCATTCTTAATAGGTGACAGGGAAAACCATTCCCAAAAATTAGGAATATATAACATCTTGTGAACCTGAGACTATAGAGATGATTCTGTCAGCCTTTTAAATCAACTAAATGTCTCATTTTTCAAGAATCAACTTCTAATAATTTCTTTCTGCTACTGTATTCAACATCCAAGGGATACATTTTTCTTGCATCTTCCCCATACCCTGCTTCAGGAAAGGACAAATCATTGGAATAGGAGCCAGCAACATAGAAAAAAAGCTGCTTTTTTGTTTTTATACATTTGTACCAGCTAGTAATTAATCTTTTACAAAGCTGGGGATGGTTGAAATTTTGTTGCAAGGAAACCATGCTCTGTTTAATAATGAGAACAATCAAATGCCATGATTTGTAGGAAGCAACTTTTTTCCTTGACCTTTTTATTACTGGCAAAATGTCAGCAGATTATTGAAGTCCAGAGAGCACAATCTATGATAAACAACCTTGTGTTGCCACACACCAGACCAAAATGCCCCCTCCTCTCTGTCCAGACACATACCTTAGCTTTCTAAAACAACTCTGATTTATAAAGAATTATACATAACTATTAGAGTCTGAATGCCAAGTGCAATACCGTGGGTGAACAGGGCTTGCTCAATTCCTGGAAGCATAAACAAGGGGGAAAGGAACAAAAGAGCAAGAGTCAGAACGCAGCCTTACTTCTGTATGTGACAGCTGCAAGATCACTGCTGACATAACACATGCAATCTTCATCCTTACCTGAAATACAGCAGCATGAAAAATTGGAAAGGACCCAGCAAAAAACCATAAGGCTGTCTCCAAGACTTAAATCAACTGCTATGAGAGACTTAAGATGTTCAACCTACTTAACTAATCAAAGACATTTAAGGGATCACTTGATCATAGCCTGCAACCACTCAGAGGGAAAAGGTGTCAGAAAGCTGGAAAAGAGAAAGCAGAAAAATGCCAGATGAGAGAGAAAGCACGTATCTTTTACTGTAAAGAAAACTACCATTTGCACGCACTGCTAAAGAGCCCAAAAGAATCACCAACAAAAATTTAAATGTACTGCCTGCCTAAGTGCTGAAATTCAACCAGAAATTACTAGATGTGAGGTATGAACCCAGGCTAAAATCCTTGCAGATGCAAAGTCAAATAAGATCAATAGGACTAATACAGCTGGCTTTAAAGTCCAGGATGAAAAGAAAAGCTGCGTTGTCCAGAAAGCAAACTCCAGCCTTCCCACCTGAGCCCACTTTCTCACCAGATTAGCACCTTGAGAGATCACCATACCAAGTGTTGCAGAGCCTTTCTCCAGCTGCCCAAGCCCTGCACCTCGCTGTGCTGTAATCAAGCAGCAGAGCAGCCAGCAACAGGCAGCTCGTGCTGCTTGTTAAACATTTCTAGCCCCAAAACACTGCACTTCTCCACTTAAGGGCCACTTCCAAATCAGCCTGAAGAAAATATTGTTTTACTGACTTCAGTAAAATAAACCTTTTTATTATTTCATATGCTGTTTCATTTCCTGGTACTCAAAGCTAAATGGCACAGATATTTACAGTACTGGGAGTCTCATCTGTAGCTCATCTAAGACAGCCTCACTAAGCCAACAGCTCTCAGCACAGTAGGGCTGCCCATTAAAAATACTAGGGGATAATTCCAGGTTTCCTATGGGCATCATCTATGTGTGCAGCTCATTTTCTACACATTATTAAAAGCTACACTACTTAACTCACAATTTAATTTTGATGTTAAATGAAAGAAAAAGCATGACAAAAGAATGGTAGTGAAGGAAAAGAAAGAAAAAAGATGAAACTGGAGACTTCCTAGTAGCTTTATCCAGAGAGTAAACACACATATTCCTGCTGGACCTGGGCTGGCAGACACCACCAAATAACCCCAAGAAGAGATCAGACCCTCTCCCTGCCCTCCTAACAGAGCCCTGTAGGCCAACACAGGAAAATAAATAAAACCCAACCCCAAAACTTACTTTGTTATTTTTCCGGTGCAGACAGAGGCACAGAAGTGCAAGCAATCTCCCCACAGCTACAGGAGACCTGTGATGGAAGCAGGAACTAACACCGATCTCCTGATTTCAAAGCCAAATGCCCTAACCACAAAATTATCCTACTTGCTTTGCCTCAACCTGTCTCAATCCAGAACAACCAAATTACTGGAGAAGAGAATCGAAGAAAACAGAAGACTTATCGGGAATATTTCTTGTTCATCTGGGAGCAAACACTTCTTACATTGGTGTAAGTCCCCTATATTGCACTCCAATGAATCTGGAACAATGGAATGAAGTTTAGTGCTCAAAATACTCCGCTTTCTTAGAGTTCAGGCAAGGCTGACACAGACATTCTCTTAGAGCAAGAAAAAGCCCCATATTGCTTAATGCTTTTTATACAGGGCCCTGGAATGCTCAAGAGACTAAATAATTCACACACTGCATCTCCCCAGGGGTTCACATCTAGCCCAGATCACGAGTGTCAAGTAGAATCACATGCACTCTTGATAGACTTTGAGAGGTAAGAGCATGGCCCGAGTGCAACACCCAGGAGATAAATGCTTCTATGGGACAAGTCCCTGGGGATCAACTTGGCAGCAGTCCTAGGAGGACAGCAAGAGAAGCCAGTGCACGAAATACTGCACTGAAGTGGCGTCATGGACCCCAGGGTACAGAGGTGAATAAACGAGGGAACACGCTTTGGTTTTCCCCTGGACAGCTTCAACTTCCAAAGACACAGTGAAATCCTGCCCCAAATAAATTACTTTTATCCACGTGGAGAGGCAGGTTATGCTTACAGCAGCTCCACATTAAAAGTGGCATAAAATATACCATTCTCAATTGCATCAAATATGCCAAAACAGTGAGCTGGTGTGTTTTTACATGGGGCACACAACTCTGCACACCTGGTGACGTGCTCAGGCTCTCAAACAAGGGGGATGGAGGGAAGCAACAGCACAAGCTGCAGCAGCTCTGGCACAGGAAGAGCAGCAGAGGCAGGTGCTGGCGGATGGCACGGAGAGCTGGGGGTGCACCCACTCAACCTGCCCGGGGACTTGAGATGTTGCAACTTGCTCCAAGCAGAAAAGAGCAGCAAACCATGGCTTTCTCTGCAGTGTGGGCAAAGCACGGAGGGAGCAGAGCCTCTGGGGAGCCGTGCCACACTGCAGTGCCTTCAGAGCTGCAGTGGCATTTGCTGCGTGTGCCCCTGCTTATGTAGCTCCAGGCTTGGCTGGAGGGTGCAATCTGCTTCTTCACTCTATTTCCACAGTCATTTTCACTTGGAGTGCCTGCTGTTTCCTTTCAAAAACTGCTGCATCCCTGAGGTACAAAGGGCAGAAAACTCTTCTAGCAAAACCTGGGAGTCAGCAATAGGGAGGGGAAAATAAATTATTAAGGACCACATTAGGGCATGTCTTTCTTTCTGTCTTGAGCAAAACTTAAATCACTTCTTCCCTTCCCCATTGTGGCTATGGTAATAACGCACAACTATTCATTATCCTCATCTTAACTAGAAAAGCCTCTTTCAATTTAGCACTTAATATAATTACGGTAAATTAAATAGTGTCTAGAAAAAGTCTTACTTTTTCAGAGCTATTATCTTACCTCTATGAAACTCTATCAGTTAAAAGTGAAGCTAGCTATTAAACAATAAGGGTTTGTAGCTATTCAGTGAGCAGAAAAGTGGAAAATTGTTCAGATTCTATTTCTAAATTCAATACCACATCTCCAAGGGAAAATGGGAGAATCTCATTAATGGTATCACAATGTCCCTCTTGCATTGTGGAGATAGTACTTGAGCACCAATTCTCTGTTCCCTTTCCTTCACCTCATCAGTTTCCTTTTTTAATACGAGGGAAAAAATCTGCATTTTATAAAATCACAAGGTAAATTATTGCCTTTGTGTGCTTTCAGCAAAAGCTCTCTCTGGCTAGTGATGCATCATTAATCTGATTTCTCCAAGAGACATACAGGATAAAAAGTACTTGGCTGCCATGAAGTCAATGGGAAAATACATAGACTTTGAGAAGGTCACAGTAAACCAAAAAACCAAAAACAAACAAACAAACCAAACAAAAAAAAACAACAACAAAAAAGCAATTTAAAAAAACCCAATAAATTTCCACACTGCTACTCTGAAAAAAAATAAAAAGACAAAGCATCTTCAACAGGTACTCAAGAGGCTTTTGGTAAATGGTCATTCTATGTTCCCCTAAATAAATCAAATGCTAGCTTGGTAATACTTGGAGTGATATTAGAAGCATTATTTTTAACACAGCGTAAGCACACCAGCCATCAGGAATAAAATATTGCAGGAAATATCTTTAATATATTGTTTTTCAACAATTGGGAGAACATTGGTAATAATTAGCAGCCAGCACTGAACTACTCTCTACTAACCGTGCATCTTGTGGATAACAGCAAGTCTTATGTTAACACAGTGATGTCATCTGAAAACAGCTTTATGGCAGAGAACAGCATATTGTGCATTTCTGGGAAAAGGAATCTGTAGTGGTGTGGGGATTATTATGGTTAAATTGCTTCTGAGTCACAGTCCGTTGTTGCTCAGTGTTTCTCAGTTGGTCCCTACCTACCCACCTTTTATTTCCTCAGGGGGATGCACCTGTTGAAAGAGAATAAAACTGGCACTGTTGCACCCACTCTCTTAGCTCATTTAGACAAGTTCTTCAGTATCTTGCTTCCATAATGAGATTATTTATATTACAGAGCAGCCCAACAGAATCCAAGACAATACTGCACTAAACACTGTGTGAATTTATGGCAAAAGACCTTGACACCAAAGAACACATAATCCAGGCAGGCTGGCAGAAGACGTAAAAGGCATGGAAAGCTGATATGGACACACCCTGGCCATGTACCTTCTCAGGGCACTCAGAAATGAGAGACCCTACACTACACTTCTCAGATATACTCATGGCTAGGGGATCCTCCCAGCTTCTCAGCACACCTCATCCTCTTGGAAAAGAAAGGTTTCAGCACCTACGCTGAGGGATTCTACAAGCCAGAACTTGAACACCAGCTTGGGAAAAACTAGGTTAGATGCCTGACAGTCTAGGCTTGGTTTACACAGCCTCTGGTCTTGTCCACAAGTGGAGCTCCCCAAGTCTACTGCAATGCATAGGTGTATGAATAAATGAGTGCAGGTATTAATAAATGAATGCAGGTGTGCCAAGGTGCCTCCCATGACCTGGAGTCCAGAGAGAAATTCAGGTTGTAACAGCAGTTTGATTACAGGCAACAAAGCCTGGGTGGCTCATTGGTTAAAAAAAAACAAACCACCAAACCAAAACAACACAAAACCCCCCAACCCCCCCAAAAAACCCCAACAACCAAGAAATTTGGCCTTGTTTGCATCCACTGAACCTGAATTAAAACAAAACAAAAAAAACTTATACATGATTATATACTTTTTTATCAAATTACATTTCCTCTTCAATAAGGAAGGTTACAAAGGCAGAGCAAAGACAAGGAGGCTGGGCCAAATGACAGATGTTAAAATGGAAGGAAGAAAATCTACTATAAACGAAACTGAAAAATACAAAGACTGTGTATTTCATATCTAATACTATGCCCTGCTTTAGATTGACAATAACAGAGCTCCATGGAAGGCAGTTTAAATTACTGCCTTGCCCACTGGTGCCATAATTTGTATAGTGCATTCAGTGCTCACTGAAAGCCTTCACAGTCCAAGTAAGGATTACAAATCTACAAAAAATAAAATTAAAAAAAAAAAATGGCTTAGACCTGAACTGTCTTTGACCCACATATGAAAGAAAAGTTCATTAAATGATCTGCAAATCCAGATTACTTTCCTTAGTAAGGTAAGGGGGAAAAAATAATTCATTGTATCAGCAACTTTTAGGCTTGCAGCCGTGCATGAGGTTCTTTTTCAAGGCAACACAGCAAGAAAAGACAGAAAGATTCACCTTATAAAATGGAAATCTCATTTTTTTGCATCTATGCCAGGAGCTTGCCAGAATATCCACCCTGACAGAGCATTAATTCCAGTGGCAATTTCAGATTCACATTTCAGGGATTTTACAGATGAGCCAGCAGCAGTTCTCCAAATGAACTGTGCAACTGCTTGATAGTGTATAAAAGCCTTGGCCATCCCCTACTACTACTTAAAAGTGATCCTCTCCTGATGCTGAAGTCATATCAAAACCAGAAAGTGCAAAAATATCAAAACAACAACAACAAAAAAGAAATTTAAATTGTTCTTTTCATTCTGCCAAGATCACTCACAATAAGCAACAGTTACCCATACCACGCAACACAGCAGAATTCCCTTCCTCTCCTCATTGGGACATGGCAATTTTTTGCAGTGAGGAGAGAATTCTCTGTCATTTTAATCTGAGAAAAAAGCAGATCAATTCAACAATGCAATGCTAGCATAAGCTTGGCACTCTTAACGGGTATCAAACAACACAGGTAACAAAAGCCAAGCTGTCTATGCAACACTGAAGGTGGGAAGGAACAATGACACTACAACAGTTGTCTGGAACAAAATGTATTAGCATGAAAATTAAAGTGCCTTTTAGAGCAATCTCATGTTTTTGCTGAGAGAAAACTGAAGGAGGGCTAGCAGGACATTGCTTTTGTGCCTACAGTGCTGGGACGCAGAAGGACCAAGTTCACATTTAAGCTTTCCACTAAACACAGAATGAGACATTTCATCCCTCGATGCCTCTCTGCCACATCTAATAGATAAGCAGCAAGTCTGCTTTTATCTTGGCCTCTGCTGATCGATTTAGACAGCACACCCTTCAGGAGTCTACTGCAGTAGCATTCCAGTTAGGGAATACACACAAAATAGCTATTACATTATTCCTTGGGGGTACAATTTCACATTGATTGATTCACTGACAGATTAGATACAATGAAGCAGGCAGACTCCATGTTGAGCTTTTCCCCCCATAAGGAGAGCTGCACACATCCCAGTTTACTAAGGATGTGCGTATTTCTCTTTAGACTTTAGCTGGTTAATTTTACACTGATGCTATGATCATGCAAATAGTAACTGGGTTGCCAAAACACTGAAATTCATACAGCCCTGCAGTCAATTCCCAGTAAGTTGAGGATTGGCATGGAGTTTAACAAAACACACAGAAAAACTACTATCAAGAAGACTGCCAGCATGGTAAGGTTATTGATATTGGCGTAGAGCACAGACCTCAGTGACACATTGCAAAAGGAAAGCCCAGGTATACACTGGTCTGTTTATTAAACAAAGAGGAGAACTGAGCCTTTTCCATTCAGAGTTTGATTTATACACCTATAAATCCTTCAATCTGAAAGGAGTGTAGAGGAAAAAATGGCACAATTTCAACTGTAGCTTTACAAACACTACAGAAAACTGAAACTAAAGAACAAGGGATATGCCCATGGTTTTTATGCAGCTTGGAAGAAATTAAAAAACACCACCGCACAAGCAGCTGGACTATTATAACCTAAAAAAAAATAAATCCTCCTTTCACATCACTCCTTCTGTGATGTGCAGAAATCATTTACAGGTAACTCTTACTAACCTGCTGTTGTTGCTTCCAATTTTGCAGAATATTCCCCTTTAGTCCCTTGATCTTTTTGTATTACACAGATGCATATACAGTACCTAGAGCCTGATGCAAGCACAACACTCCCACGCCTTGAGCAGAGAAAGAGTATTCCAATAATTAAGGAATGTGGAAACCTGGGCAGGTTGTACACTGCTCCTTAGTCCTCTACAGAGGCTTATCAGCTATTTATCAAAAGGGTGTTTTACAGGATGGTTGTCTCCTTCCTCCTCCATTGCATGTCCAGAAAGAGCCACAGTGGTGGGGAGGGGCTGGGATGAAGGCAGAACCTGTGATTTAGACACAGCCCTGTACAATTAAATGCACCACAACCATACTGCTCCATAATGAAGGCTGAGCACTCCTCACGCAGCAGCACCTGGGAGGAGTTTGCTCAGTCTCAAGATGCCTGGTGCTCTAAAGCACAGCACAAACACCAGCAATGACAGTCAGGAGCCTACATGAGGAGTGAGCGAACCCAGGCCCACACTGAGACAGGCTGGCAGAGCAGATCACTGTCATTCCTGCCCAAACCCGTGTGTATTTGGTATTTGGATTGTTCCCATTCCCTGAGCTGCTTCTTATGTTTCCTTTACCTTATTAACCACAGCGGGCATGCATAGACACCTACAATGTGCTGCCAGAGACATCTCATGTTGAGGAGCAGAGGCGTGAGGAGAAGCATTTCTGGCTGACAAAACACTGTGCTATTAATGCTCTGAAGGCAGGGAGGTCAAGAGGAAAAAACTCTAAATGCAGCTTTCCCCCCAAATAAAACAAGAGATCAAATAGCACAAATCTGTGCAGTTGCAGAGGGAGGTCTGTGCTCCACAGCTCGGAAGCAGCAGGCACACTGCTGACACACTTCAGGGCAGTTTCATTTTTACCTCTAAAGCCCCAGATCCAGCACGAAAAACCTTCAGCACTGGCAATGCTGACAATCTCACAATTGCCTCCAGCAGATAACAGCTCCTTTGGACATGAAGTGAGCCTAACCCAATTCAGATTAGCTTAACTAAAATGTTTATGACCTATGAACATAATAAGAGTTAGCCAAGTCTCACTTTTGCTCTGAACATGGCACACTGATTTCAAACACTGCACATTACAGATTACAGGAATGGCCTTTCCCTAGACATATCCTTGATTCCAAACCACAGCACTGAATCAAACACAGCCATTCTTCTCTTTCTGTAGCCAAGAAACGACCTTGCTAAATTTCTAACCCAGCAATGGAAACTGAACCACCTGTACTGTACAAGCCTCCCTCCCACTCACCTGATGAATCAGTGTTGCAATAAAGCACATGAGAATTAAATTAAGCACCATGAAAAGATTAGAGCAGTAAATCCGCCTTTCAGTTACATTCATGCATCACCATGATTAAATCATTCCTTAGGTTCACATTGTCCACTTCAAACCAAAATAGGCGGTGGGCAGAACTATGGCCTGCGTTTTCTCCCTTGAAACACAGAACTGCTGTCTCTACCTCCATCAATAGTTCCACAAAGTAACACCTGGAGCTGAATCTGACTCCCCCACCCTTTCAGCCCAGCGCGGCTGTCCCCCTCCTTGCCCAACTGGGGTGGGGATACTCAGGGTCACGTACCATCCCACTAGGAGCTGCCCAGGCGGGTACACCCATTCTCCTCTTTTGGCAGGAGAACTTGCCACACACACAGCCTGACTTGAGGCTTCTGTCTCTCCCTCCCCACTCACACCTCTTTGGAAACTTGCTGCCAAGGAGGAAAGGTGGCAGCTGGGGACACATCCAATGCAGCGGCTGTTCTCTGCTATACAGACATTGCTGAATACTGTCGTTATCTTGTACATCATGAAAAGAGGGGGAAGGAATATTTTGACACAAAGATATTGCTGCAGCTGAATGAAGTGAGGACTACACAGCTTGAAGAACTTTCCTCCTCACTTATGATAAACAATTGTTTCACACTACAGCACTTTAGGTTTGCATAGCACTTTAAAAACGTGGTTTCTGATCCAGCAGACAGTTGCCTGTTCTTATATGTTTATTTCTCCAGAAGTGCTGCCTTGCCTCACTTAGTGCAAGCTAAAAGCATTTCCAAACTCAGCTCTATTTGGTTTTTAGATAGCAATGCTTATGGTCTCCACTATGGTATCTGTACAAGTGCCTATAGGAAAGGTAATTACTATCGTCAGTTAAATGTAGCCGATTAGTAACAGTGCAGTCTCCTTACTAGTTCCTCACCATGCTGGAAGAAGTACATTTAAAAATGCGTTCCACCTACCAGACGTGCCCACATGTCTAAAGAAATCAGGTCTCCTTGACAGCACGCCATCCCACACGCCACACCGGCCGCTTGCTGGCCCCCCAGCCCTGCCATGCCGAGACGTCGGGAAGCACGGGGGTCACCCCACAGCTCCCACTGCCAAACCCCAAAAGGCATACATAGAAACGGCGACACAACCTGGGCACAAAGCACGACCAAAGGCGGCAGGGTTACCTTCCCAGAGCGGCCAGCGCTCAGACCTTCACTGAAATCACGCCACTCGCAAGACGACTCTAGCGTACCACGTTATACTTAAAAACAGGCACCCTGGCAGGGCGGGGGACAAGGAGAACAGCTGGCAGGGGGGGCAGGGGAATGGATTTATTGGGATAATTTAGGGCGGGGGGGTGGTGTTTGCTTTTATAGGGTATTTTGGGGAGGATGGCTTTTGGGGGTTCGCGGGAGGACGTGGCTTTTGGGGTTCGGGGGGGAAGCCCGGTGCATCTTACCTGGCCGGGGCGGCCGAGCCCGCG
>VZTX01019629.1:0-67168 GCA_013400915.1 Pardalotus punctatus | reverse complement strand
GGAGGAAAAATAAAAACGGAGCGGGGGAGGGGGGGGGGGTGCAGAAAAAAGGAAAGGAAACGTGCAAAATCCGGGCGGGATCGGCGCGGCGTGGAGCGGGCGAGGCGCTCGGCTCCCCTCCGGAGAGCCCCGAGGAGCGCCCCTGCCTCTCCCGGCTGGAGCTCGGCTCTCTTCGGTTTGTTATTCCCCCCCACGCTCCTCGCGGTTTATTTCTTTCTTCTCGGCACGGGGAGAGCCTGAAGCCAAGGCAGAGTAAATAAAGCAAAACCACCAACCCCCTAAACAAAAATCAGGCGGACCCCCCGGTCAGCAAGCAGCAAGCCATCGCTGGGGTTCACTGACGCCACGCGCAAGATAATGGAGAAAAGCCAACCTGGAAGAATCACCACGCTGAAGCCCTGCAGCTGCAGGAGCACTTTGTCTCAGCATCCAGCCACACGCCTACGGCGACGCCGTGGCTCAAAGGCGCCCATGCAATATGCAGCCCTGACACGCAGCTGGGCACGCTCCCAGCTTCGCCTGTGCATCCAGAGTGAAAAATCAATCCCATGGCAGGCACGGACCCCTAAGCTCCTCCAGACGAGGAGGACAGTCCAATCACCGCATCCCTGGCCGCATCCTGCCTGCCCTTCGGGAGAGGCATGACTTTACAGGCAGCACAGTATCTGGTAAAGCATCGCGGCAGAAAACGACCCAGGCACACGCATTTAACTGTTGCTTCCTCTTGCCTCCACTCCGCGGGTCCCACGGTTCAGCGCTGGACCAAGAACAGGAAGCCAAGCAGGACTTCACACCTCCATCTCCATGGGGAAAAGGATAGCAGAGTTAAAAGGCCCCCAAACTTTCTGAAACCAAAATTACATGAGGGGATAATGTGACCAACATGAGTCTGACTTGCATCACTGAAGTCTGAATCACCCATGTACAGCTGAAGCTTTGGTGCAAAATATAGCATGAAGCTCAGACTCATGCTTCTGAAACCAGAAGCATTAAATCATGTGCCTGAAGTGCTCCTCCACCACACCCTTCACAGAAAAAGACAGATCCTTTTTCTCTTTAGTGTGTGCAGCCTCTGAACCAAGGCAAAGGCCACTAGCTCTGATGTTCCTCATACTACCCAGGAAGCTTCCAGCACTAAAGCAGCACCTCATTACTCAAAAAAGTCTCCCAGATCTTAATGAAAAATCCTGAATTCATCCAAAACTGCAAGCTCAACTTGGACCAGGGACAATTCCTCTCATTACAGCCTCCAGCCAGCTCTAGCCCGTGCACAGACTACAAGGCTTCACCCTCCATCACTGATATCCATGTACCTAATGCCAGCAGAGGTAGCTGATTTTCTCCTAGTGATCTCAGTGGGACATAGAGCAGAATGCACTATACCTAGCTAGGAGTAGAGCATGGTACTGGAGGGAGGAGTCACCATTCATTTTTGCTCTTTCCTAGAAGTTCTAGTACAAAGCAGAACTATAAACAGATCATAAACTAAACTATGAACAGTTTATACAGCCTAAGCTGTCTCTGCTATTCAAGAGTCACCACAGCCCTTCTCTAGCCGTTGAATAAGCCCCTGAGTCACTTGCAGAGGGCAGGTGATTTTAGGTTCACTTGTATTTGTTGTGATTTCTGCCGTCATCTGCAAGGTGTGGAGAGTTGTCATGATTCCAGCTGCCTTCAAGTTGGTTGGGATTTTGACTTAATCCTCACCAAAATTTTACCCTGAGGGCAAGCATGTACTCTGCAGTGGGGCAGGGCACTGCATGGAGATGCCAAGGTCTCTCATCACCCTGGCTCAGGGCACTGCCAGGCTGAGCCACTGTCTTAGAAACCAAAGCAGCTCACCCTGCCTCATACTGCCTTCTCAGTTTCCCTGCTGCCTCCTGTCCTGTCTGTTCCAGGCCATACTGGGGTCCTTTCTGTGTCCTCTACTCCCTTCACCCTTCTGCTTTTAGAGTTGGAACACTCAAATGCATTCAGGTAGTTTGCCAGCACCTTGTTGGGTACAAATGGCTTTTAAACTAAACCATGGACTTGACATTGGTCCGGCTGTCTGCATCCTGACTGGCTTTGTCCCACCATGGCTTCTCAGCTATTTTGGTACAGAGATCTACGGTTTCCAGCATCCCTACACAAATCTCAGTGGGACTCAGAGTTCGCTTCCCAGGGATTTCTGTTTTAAACATTTTTTAAAACACTTCTAAAAGTGTTTTGGCTAAAGTTTCCCACTAAATTATTTTCTTATCAGACACTCATTCCATGATTACTAGTATTTCATCTGTTCACTGCCACATTGCCACACACCGTTCATTTGATAAAAAACTGAGCATCCAAAAATATTTCTGTCAACATGGTTAGAGACCCTGATAAAGAATAATACATTATGGTTTTGTATGTGCTCTAGGACAGTGCATGTGGCATTAGTGATATGGATACACAGATCAAAATGCTTGTCAGTTAAATTGTCAATATTTTGTCAGTAAACTGGACCATCAGAGGAAATTTACCTCAGACTGATGCTTTGCATCATGCAGCCATGGCGATTCTTATGGTTCAGGAAGCCCTGAACTTGAATTTGCTGTGTCTTCAGACCTGGCACCAGATGAGTCCTCTGACTCTGGGTTAGAGCAATCCATCACTTCCCTGTCTGTCTGTTAAAGCTGGAGCCTGGACCTATTCTCCCACAGAAACGTGGGGAGTAAACAATGCAAACACTAATATTTTTAAAGACCATTTTTCATAGCCCCCTAGTGTCTATTCTGTTAACAGACATTCAGAAGACACATCTGCTGGTTGTGTGCTGTCTGCAGTTCATGCAAATACACCTGAGCTGAGAATAAAACCCTAAGTGGGTAGATGTGGAGTACAGAGCTCATAACCCAGCCCTGCACTTGGGGTGAGCTTTGCTGTGTCCTAACGCCACCTGAGCTCCCTAGCTGAAAGATAATTTGTCAGTGTCCCGCAGATATGACATATCCCTCTGACAAAAGCTCTCTGATGGATGTACCTTGCAGTTAGGGCTGAGAACCCTTCTGGCTTCAGCTCTCCTTTGCAAGGAATCAGCATTCCTTTTAGGGGGTCTGCAGCTGTGCTGTTTCCTTTGGGCATTTGCCAGTGTTTGCAATACTTGCCCACCACAGCAACATAACTCTGTCCTAAAAGGGCTCATAAACTGGTGTGAACTCTATCATAAACAAGGGTAACAAAAGCAGCAAAGCACAATAAGCTCTAATTCTAGTGCTGGGAGAGCGAATTCAGAGTGTTTCAGCTGTTGCTACTCCAGTCCTTACAACCCAATAATGCAAATCAAAGACTTCAGTAGTCAGAACACTGAAAAGCAGTATCTTGTGTCTCTTTATGACAACCCTTGTAGATGCACAGCAACACAGTATCGGTGTTGTGTAAAAATTGTGACAAAGGCATTCAGGGGGGCTGAGGTGCCGCAACAGACAGATCACTCAGTTCTCTCAGGTCAGCAGCCTGCCTAGGAAGTGGTTGCAGTGCTTTTCCCTGCATCTTCCCTTTCAAATCCTCCACCTTTCACAAATGCTGAGTGAGCTCCTCTTTCCCCCAACAGAGATCAGACCCCCACCTGAACAGTACGTGAACTGTAAATGCATGCTCATTTTGCAGAGTCCAGCAGACTTGCATTTTATGCTTTCCTATATCTCACAACACATCTACAATAGTTCTACAAGCTCCCGTTCATGACTAGAGAGATAGTTAAATACCATAAAAGCCATAAGATATATTTATTGGCCTCTATTAAAATGAAAATGGAGAGGATCATATTCCTATCATTATAATTACTACAATAACTCTACAGCTGTAACCACATTAATCAGACATCATATGAATGGTTGTTAGCATTGTAAGATACTTGCCCTTAAGCTCATGGCACATAGTGAGACAAGAAGCAGGAAGCTTTAAAACAAATGAGTTTTTAAAAATGTTATTAAACACGGGTCTTTATCATTAGCCATAAGCTTCAACACAGCTGTATACAATTAATGATAAGAAAAAGATCACTTTTACCCGCAAGTGTGTTCCAGTGCTATGTTCCTTAGCAAAAACATTCAATGCCATAGCTGGATAGAGGAGGACTTTTTTGTTAACAAATAGTACTCTGCCTGTTTAGAGCTCTGAAAAAAATGTTTGTTCATTTTACATTTTGAAAAACAGAACTGCTGCTAAACCAAGATCCTAATTGCTAGTTTGCTGGAACAGGTCTCCGGAGAAGTTAGAAAAACCACAAACATCTCCCAGGGAGTCACTGGAGACTGGAGTCCTCTTGTGGCAAAAGGTAGAGGAAAATTTCTAGTGACTGATTACTGCTGAAAGTTGGGACCTAGTAAGAGGTACAGGGAGAAACTGCTTTGTAAAGAGCTTCATGTCATATTGCAGAGCATAAAAGCAGCAGCGTGAAGACTTCACAGCTGGCAGTGGGCAAGCATCAAAAGGAGCAGGGTGCCACAGTGTTTTGATACTGCAGACTGTGCTTCTGTTTACTGTGGTAGCTCTTGTATGTTAGTGTGTTCCCTGCTGAGATGATGTTTATGGCTAGGTTGGTTTTTTTTTGTTTTTTTCTGTCTCTGTTAGCAGAGGTAATTTTTCCTGAGTGTTTTGCTAGCAAGAACTTTTCTCCTGGCTAATATATTCAGTGTACAGTATCAGAGGCCAGCTCCTATCCTTCTTGTCAGGCTGGTGCTGAGTTGGGCAGATAACACGATTCTAAGATCTTGTTTAGTTCCTGCTGCTCTGTATTCCATCTCCTTTTCTGTGGTGTTGTTTCCTCTCTGCAACAGACCCCATGCCTTGAGTTCATCTTAGGAGACATTTCTGTGAATGATGAATGCTGGCCGTGTTAGTGCTGTGATCCCTGCCTGGAGCACCACTGCAGAAGATGGAGTAAGTAAATAACCTGAAAGTCTTTCTTTACCCACACACTGTGGTCAGAAGGCTTTCACATGTCCACATTTATGCTTGGGTTACAGCAAAATTATCTGGCTAGCAATTTCACCCAGTGGGCTAAGCCTCCAAAGGGCTCATGAGCCCCTCACAGCTCTGATGGTCCTGCAAATGAGATTTTGAACTTTCAGGAAAATGTCTCCAGCAGGAGTTTGTAGCAGAGGCTTTGGAGGCAGTTTTAAAGACCCGCCAGTAACAAGATAAAGGATCACAGATACTCTTACCCGGATTATTTTCTCTATCCAACCCATCAGATGCTTGGATGGTGCCCTGCTTTCTATAACCTTAACCTCAGGGGTGTTTTTCAGGTGTCCGAATACAATGCCATTTCAACTACCTCACCCCAGTCCTCATTCGAGAGAAATAACCTGTGATCTTAGGTATCTTATATTAAAAAAGACTTCTAGGGCAGACCTTACCTTCCCTACCCTGCACCCTCACCAATGTAAACTTCTGTCTCGAGGGGACTCCTTCAGTGGTCTGTGTTGGGAAGTTAAACTGTTCCACATATTTGGGTCTTACTGCAGCTGGAGTCAAATGATGTTTAATTGTGACTACCCGAGTTTCTAATTTCTTACAGCTCACCTGAAGCCTGTTCACATCAAGCACCATGGACCTATTTTATTTTCCTCCAAATGTTCTAAGCCAGTAAATTAATCTGTATGCTGCCATTATGGCTTTGGTGTGAAAAATAGATCAAAAGTTTGGCTGCCATTGATTTGCTCCTGCAGGCCTGGCCAGAAACTAACTGCAAGTATCATCTCAGAGAATAGCCCAACATGCTGAGCTGATCTGGTGAGCAAGGTTCCTTCTGCAGCTAGCAGCAGTCTGGAAAGTAGCCGAGATATTCAGGATCTGACAAACTGTCCAGCAAAATCTGGGCTAGATTTCAAAACCCTTGATAAGACATGACACAAAACCAATTTGGTATTCAAAAACATTCCAACAGCCCTTGTTATTGGTCATATTTCAAGCTAATTAGAAAGCAAGCTAGCTGTTACGAAGTTTCAAAAGAGAAGAGAAAAATATTAATGTATACGTAAACATATCCATAAGTAGAATCATAATTTGGGTTGGGAGAGATCTTTAAAGGTCAGCCAGTCCAGCCCCCTGAATGAGCAGGGACATCCTCAACTATGTCGGGTTGATCAGAGTCTCATCCAACCGGACCATATAAATATGTATGTAAATTAAGTTCTAGCATGGCTGCAACTGAGTCCATCCTACGGGCAACAGCCCTCCCAAAACTGCTGCAGTGTGGGTCACTTTTCCACGGGGTCCTTCACAGACAGGCTGCTCCAGGGAGACTCCTCTATCCACAGGCCTCCCACAGGGTCACAGCCTCCCCTCAAGCATCCACCTGCTCTGGTGTGCCGGTGGATCTCTGCATCCCCATGGATCTCCATGGGCTGCAGGGGCACAGCTGCTTCATCATGGTCTGCACTACAGGCTGCAGAGGAATCTCGGCTCCTGCATCTGGAGCACCTCCTCCCCATCCTCCCCCTCCTTCTTCATTGATCTTGGTGTCTGCAGAGTTGTTCCTCTCACATGTTTTCACCCCACTCTTCTCTGGCCACAATTAAAACCGTGCAATCACCTTTTTTTTTTTTTTTCCTCCTTTTTCTTAAATCTGTTATCACAGAGGTGTTACCACCATTTCTAACTGGCCCAGCCTTGGCCAGCGGCACATCTGTCTCTGTAGTGCCAGGGACTGGCTTTGCTGGACATGGACGAAGCTTCCAGCAGCTTCTCCCAGAAGCCAGCTCTGTAGCCCCCATGCTACCAATACAACACAAGTATCTCTATAAAACATTTTCCTATAGGCCAGTACCAATCTCTCCACACATATTATTTATGTATTGACTGATCAATACTCTGTCCATAGATAGATCTGGATCTAGACAGAAATTACAGTTTAATTCCTATTTGTTTACTACTTCATTCTCTCCAGAGAGGGGCATTTTGACTTACAGATGATTGAATCTATTTCCTGACACTTGATGTATACTATTGATCTGGAGGTCAGGCCAGAGAGTCACAAATCAGCTCTATTAGTAGCTTTGTAATTACACTGTGCCATATTCCCAAGCTTGCAGCTGCTTCCCAGGATGTGTTTGTTCTCATTCTTGACCCTTTTTATTTTGCCTGACTCTTGACTCACTCTTGCAGCCAGCTCATCTCTAATAAATTATGGAACTTCTCACAGCTTCTTTCTTGCTCTCCAAAATTCATCTTCTGGCTGCATTTGTGATCAAGCAAAAAAGTCCTTGGCTGTTACAGTTCATTTTAAGGATTCTTTGTTACTGCTGATGTCTCCAGTGAACTCCCACAGGGGCTTAAAGGAGTGAGGAAGAGAACGTACAATAATATTTTTTGCTACTTCTGAAGGGCATCTGGCTTGTCTGCACAGAGGGATGCCAGTATTTTTATCATCCTTTTGCTTCAAACAGGGAGACCTGTCCGGTGTTACAGTCACAAGTTACAATTATAGAACTAAAACACAAAATACTGAAGCCTGGATGAAATATCTGTTTTCCCAGAACAGATCTAACATTATCAAAGACCATGTCTGACTTACAGCCCAAAAGGATGTTCCAGAGCAAATTGCCCATCCCTTTTATGCCACAAAGGACCTGGTGTGATCCCAGAGTCACTGATTAGGTCTGTGCTGTTGAAGTCCAAACACAAAGACACTCTTACAGAGGATGGCTTGGTTTAGCTACTAACTGGAGTCCTGAAACAGTGGGATAATACCTTGGGAACTGTGACGTCCACATAGGTGACCTGATGGTGGCCACAGAGAACTGTAGATATTTGCTCCACCCATTTTGCAAATAAATTTATTTATGTCCTAGCTGTTTTCAGTCCTGTTGAACTTTATTGTTCCCCTGTCAGTGACTGTGTCTCCTGATCCCTTCATACAGTGAAACCAGGCTTGCTGTGGTGTGTGACCTTCTCCTGCTGTCACTACATTACCAGCAGGAGCACATCTATAGGGCAAAGAAATTGGTAGTGAGGATATAACATGCACACTATTTGCGTTTCAGAAAAGTGGCTTTGGACTAGATTTGTCTGGTCCCATCAAGTCAACATCCATCAACAGCTACAGCAAATGAGGCATGCTCCTAGAGTCCATCTTCCCATGCTGATTCACTGAAAGGGATTCCAGGTGCATGTACTCTGAGACTGCTCTGGCTATGAACCAAAGAGCAATAAATAAAAATTATCTGGGTATTTGCCTCAAAACCACATTGCAGATCTGTCTGAAGAAGAAAGAGGGTGACATCTGAGATACAAAGAGGCTGCTGATTGAAAAAAAGAGGTACTGATGGAAAAAAATACCCCTAAATGCAAAGACACAGATTTTAGGATTACATGTCACCTTATCTACTGACTGATAACAGCTCCTTAGGTTTGCACAAACCTTGGAGCATGTTGCTTAGTCCTTCTATGTTATGCTCCCTCAATGACTACTGGCTGTCAGGGTCAGGATGTTTGTCCCTATTCACACTCAGGGGAAAACAGCTATGTGGAGCCAGCCAGCCCACATGGGACATTGCTGAAAGCAGATCCCACAGCTGGATTACCATAACCCCTCATTCCACCCCGGCCTCCTTGGGTACAAGCCTTGCCATGAGGCCAAAGGCTGCTTTCTTCAGATATTCTCACATGGTCGTTTCATGCCACTGTTTCAAACTATCTTAAATATGCAGCCTTTCCCTTTGAACTCTCATGGTAAAGACACAGGCATTAAAAGTAAGACCAACTTCTAAGAACAGATGTCTTTTAGAAAGGCAGTCAGTGAAAAACTTACTATAGGTTTGAACAACAAATGCTACCTGTGATTGCATTGACCAAGAAATTACAAAAAATACACAAATATATGAAATGTGTTGGTTGAAAGTGTTTTTACTTGTATTTGTACAATTAAAGGAGTAAAGTTTTTCAGGTATATAGGAATGAAATCAAAGTTCAAGACCATCAATGATCTCTTGCTACCCAGAAAAAGAGACACTCTGACTTGCAATTAATCCTTGTCCTGCTTCCCACTGGCTACAGTGGGAGAGAGTAGAATAATGAGTAGAATAAAATATTCTCTTTAGTTGATCTCAGAGTGAAACAAATAAATGTATTTGAATATATAGAGCTAATTTTATAGCGCTTTTCAAAAGTGCCTTAAGTAACCCTTAGGAAAAGCTTTTTTAAGCAGCGCAGAATCCAAATGAATGATCCCCTGTGTGTGAGGTCATCTTAAAACTTTCAAATTCATCCTATTTTCATCAGAGCTGTGCCAGGCCTCTCAGCCAGCTTGTGCTTGTGCAGCAAAACTTCGTGTTCCTCACAGCTCTGTCAAACTGTCCAGTGAAACCAGATGAAACTCAGCAGTTCTGGACCCAGTCAGAAAGCTGATAGGATGCCTCTATCAGCAGTGACAGTGATGCAAGGCTCTGCTGGTTAAAGCCAGAGAGAAGTCCAGTATATAGATTGGTTTTGAAAAATTGCACTTGCCACTGACAGGAAATTCTTTTTATCAGGCAGCAAAACTGTAATGGAGTAGATCTGTAAAGGGGCAATGTCATTTGATGTCAGCTGGGGGTCTGGACATCATCATGTATTCTTTTTCTTGCCCTGGGAAGATTGCTCTGTGGTTGGGTCACTGGATTATGTTGAATAGGCTGGAAATTCTTACGGATATTTGAGCAAAATTGTTTCCTCTTCTTCTCTGAAATACATGTCTTGGAAACCTGCTTATATATGTACACACAGTTTCTCCCTGAACAGATGTTACTTTTCACAAAATTACAAGGCTGTCATCTGTGATGAATACTAAGTAGTTTCAAGAAGTCTGTTCTCTGAGCTGGTACAAAACATAGAACCCAAAGGAAGGAAAGGGTCTGTTGAGGAAAATAACATCCTCACTAGACCAGGTCCCAGTTCTGGCCTCAGATAATGAATTTCTCTTTGCAAGTATTTTATGCCTTCACAATTCTCCATGTGCAGAATGAAATATTTCTCAAAGACTTTGCTTACTTATATTTTATACTCCTGACATCAGTGCATGTCTTACCTTCCATGTCTAGAACTGCAGTTACTCCTATTCTGATATAAATTACAATATTTTATTTCAGTTCAATATTGCACTTTAGAACTTGTACAGAACAACACAGTCATTAACTTGTTCTTCTCTATTGTTATCCTGTGGGTTCATTAGATTTTCCTTTAAAAAGACCCAGTTTTCAGAATAGAAGATATTTTCAAAGATAAGAAGACCTTCAAAGAAGAAAAGTTCTGTTTATAGAAGAAACAAGTCAGTCAAAGATGGTATTTCGTGTCTAGGCTTTTGCCTGTGCAGTAAAAAATAACAAATGTCTTTATATGTCTTTTTTTTAAGAAGGCCAGTAAGATATACCCTAAATAACATAACCCTAAAATCATAAGGCCAAGAACTGGCAATAATTTCTCTTTCTCTCTCTCTCTNNNTTTTTTTTTTTTTCTTTTTTTTTCCTTAACAGAAAGAAAAGCTTGCTTGGTAGAGGAGAGCACTATATGGGGAGGTGGCAGACACAATTCTTACTCAAAGCACAGGTAAATGGCACCAGCTCTGGAAAACACAAAGGAATTGATGTCTGGCAGTTGCTTGGCAGACTCTCAGCTTGCTTGTAAAAGTAAATCCTTTTCTGTTAGAATGGGAAAGGATCTTTCTAAACACAAAGTGAATATAAATAGGTATCTGTGAGCTTGTCTGTGCAGTTGTTTGTTATTTTTTCCTGGTTATCCTGGTCTAATGGTCAATAACTGGTTCATATTAGACCAAAGTGGACATTCTGATTTTAGGTGAAGATTTGATCTTGTCAGAATAGCCTAAAGAATATGCAGCAATACATGTTTAAAAAGACAGGCCTTGATTTTAGACACAAAGTTTCCTCCTGGGAACTACTGCCTGTTTAATTAAAGAGGTTCAAAGTCTCTCTCTTTCCCTTTATATTATAACTATCCCATGTTGATAAGCGGAGTTTGAAGAGAGACTGAACTGATCTCTGCTGCATGACATTCGCCTTCACTTGAAAAGGTACCAACTCAGCTGACAAGTATTGTGACTGGAACGCAGTAAGCATTAACTATTTCATGTCTTAAAGCACCCAAGGAAATCAAAGGACCAGAGAGCCAGCAGAAACACTTCCCAGAATACAGAGCTTGGCTGCTGCTATGCATAAAATGAGTATTTTTAAGCCTGCCTACAGTTAATCTGCAAGGAAGTCAGAGGGAGGGCATCAGATGAAGTAATTTTTATGAAAAGGTTAGGGGTGGGCTCAGCTTTGAAATGCTAGAGAAATAATACTCTTGTTAATGGGTTTCTTTCTTGTTCTGAGAGAGACATCGATCTTAGGATATGGAAACAGGATGCTTCCAGAGTCCTTCCAGAGCTATAGCACTGACCTGATGGATGGGCATGGGCTGTTGGGATGTTTTTAATGAGCTATAATGGCTTTCTTCAGGGACTTTGAGAGATCAAGTTTCTGAGAACAGTTTGTCTCAAGTATGACAGGGGAAAAGAATGATAAAGGATACAGGGACAGGTAATCTGCTGAATTCATTGCACTGCACAGAAATAATGCCTTGACAAATTCACTGTCTGTTGATGAAAAAGAGGTTATAGAATGACAGAAGTAGGTGGTATTGACTGCTCTGTATGAACTATATTCTGTGATTTTGGTGGAATTCTGTAAGAAGCCTTCTCTGAGAGGTTCAGAAAATAATTACTGCCTTCTTTTTGAGCATCTAGTGACGTAAGAAGGAAAGCTGGAAATCACCTCTGCAGAGGGCCATACATATAAAACATGTATCATCAGCTGGGTCTGAGTATAACCATCTTCCATCTCCAGCTTTCCAGAGCCACCACAACACCCAACATGTCCTCCAATGCAGAGCAGGTGCCTGGCACGCATAAATCCTCACAAAATGGAGTAAACCCAGCCCATTGTGCTGTAAAATTTCCCCATGCAACTGTCAGAGAAGTACATGCAGTCAGCAAGAAGCCAAATTAACTCTGCTCACAGTATCTAATGCCTCATTTCTCCCATCAAGGCAGGGCTGGTCATCTCTTACAGTTAAAAATTAAGAGTCTAGCTCTCATGGCATGTGCCAGACCAGTGAAAAATGAACACAGTTCCTCACAGCATCTGTGAAAACCTGGAAACTCTGGATGGAAAAGGCCTATTGAGTTAGCTCAGTGTGTTTCGGTCCAAGATTGTTCCTAGTCTTTGCTATATATTCCTCAGCACCCCAGGAAATCATGGCCACAGGTACCCATTTGCAGCACAAGGCTGCAACAGCTCATGGCTCAGGGTATGAGCTGGGACAAGAAAGCCTGGAAAGGGAAGTTCTATTGATGGCCATAACCAAATTAATCTAAACAGATGCACTGTTTTGGGGTGAGTTGTTTTAAACATTTCTTTTAAATGTGACAGGGCAAGGTTTGCCTTTAAAACAAACTGAAAGAAGCAGAATTTCTATCAGATAATATGACCAACTTTTCTTGTAAGATGCATTGGCAAACCTATCTATAGTGCAGTGAAGCTCTCCCTCTGGTCAGATCCTGAAAGACATTTTCTCTGAGAGTATTTAGAATCAACTATGCATTTAACTTTTCTTTTCATTTCACACTCCATTTCTAGTGATTAATGCTTGTGTTCTAGATGGATGAAAGCTGAAACAGATGTTATCCACTCACAATGCCGTTCTGATAACCCTGAGCTAAAGGCTGAAACCCTTAGCAGATTAGCAGCTGAAATAAAAAATGGATAAGGAAAGTGGGGAGTACGGCTAAACAAACTCTTATAGGTTTTATTTCTGTGGATAACAATGCACAGAGGCTATGTAATCTGCCAGAGGAAAGATTAAATGGCAAAATTCCTGCACAGAAACCTGCAAGTCTCCTTTGCTATACTCCCTCGGTGTTAACACCAAATTTCTAGCAGAATGTCACTGTGTACACCCTACCATATTGTTTAAAATGTGGTTTTTCAGCTAGTTTTCTTTTTATTGAAACAAAATAACAGTTTTTCTTATACATTCCTATGAGTTTATGGTATTCCTGCCATTAAAAGTACTTGCAGGCACTGTCTGGTTCATCTGGTGCTGAGAAGGTTAGAAAAATTTTTTTTATTTTCCTGTAAGAAACTTTGAGTGGCTTTTATCAAATAAGAAGACACACTTTTTAGCAACTCTGGGACATTTTTTAATTTTCCTTCATTCAAGCCTTGGAAGTCTGTTGAAGCAATGAACCTGACATAGCTCTGTCAGGGAAAAATTTCGTCTCCCTCCTTTGTTCTTTACCTCAGAGAGCTACAATATGTCAAAAAGCTGTGCTGCATTAATCTATATGCAAGAAAAACCAATTCAGCTGAGAACATGCTACTGGAAACTAGAGGAAAAGAGATCTGCAATATCAGTACCCTGAAAAGCAGAGAACTGGCTAGAAATGTATCATCTATACAGTTCAACTTATCACCTAACCCACCCTTCTTTTTTTTTTCCCTTTTTTTTTTTTTTAATTTTTTTAAGACCTTCCAATTACTTTCTTTAAAGCCCAGGAATGGGAGCATGGATGCAATAATCTAGTCCATTATCCTGCCTCAGACAGTAGCAGATGTTTCTGGGGAAGGAACCAACAACCTGCAGTAGGCTGGTATAGGATAATCTTACCCCCCACACCAGATCAGATCACAGCCTGGTCTTCAGCAGTTAAGAGACTGGCTCAAAGCAGAGCATTTAATATCCTTTTGAGAGGGTTTTCTACTCTGGCCACATTAATGATGAATTTCTTTCCAATATCCATCATGAAGGCGAGTATCCTTTGTGTATCTGCTTTATGTATCAGCTTAAGTCTGATAACATGCTTAACATTGGAGAAAAGACTTAAAACAGTAACTCAAACTACCTTTTCCAGATGGAGAGAAGCATACCAGGCTTGCTGTGTATAACTTGCTGTTCATTGTGGAATTCACAGTACAAGCTCCTTGAGGCCTCTTACAGTATTGCCAGATCTGTGCTACTTCTATGTCTATCAATAATGCATAATAAATCAGAGCAAAGCAATTGAAAATCCCAGCTCTTCCTCCTACTCTGAAGAAAGGCCAAAAAATCTAGCCAATAAAAGCATGATGGTTGTGCTTCATAATGTAATGTTGACACGACAGGTGTAGAACAAAGACCAAGAAGATGAACACGATCCTTTAAAGGTATATGATAAAAAATCACCTCCAAACTCATGAACTCCTTCCCAACACCACCTCCCAAGAATCATTTCGTTTTGTTACAGACCATAAGATGACTTAGCTGAGGAGTAACACAGCATTGCAAGTTTCAGGGTATTTAGTCTGTGCTGCAAAATTCTCCAAATCTTCAGTCCACGGTAGGCAAAGGAATCTGTGACTCCAAATTGTTTCTAACATCCAGGCCCCACCTCCTGAGGCTGCAGTTAAGATCCCAGTAAAAGCTATTACTAAACCTGCACTTTTCCTGGCTCTTCAGTGACACCTTCTGGGACAAAAATAGACCAAGCCAGTCTCAGCTTTTCTGCAGCTCTTTTTACCTATAAGTAGGAGTCAAGTGAGACTTTTGGAAGCTAGTTCTCGAGAAATAGTGAGCCCACAAAAAATGCTATGCAAATACAGCTGCCTTTATGCAGTGTCCTGAAAAGCACGATCTTTTTGCAGAGTGGGCAGGAGATGAGTCCCAGATGGCCACAAATCTGTAAGCTTTCACTTCTCCAAACATGTATTTTGATTTCCTGAAATTGCTAACTGAGGAGAAAAAAGTCACACTTGAACAGCTGGATCCTCCCTGTAAGAGCAGTAAGGATGAAGGTGGAAGTTTATATTGAAATATCTTACTTTTAGTGACAGTGATCTTAACTTTGCTTGAGGGCAGGTTTTAGATGCAGCTGTGGTGGGACTCCAGGGCACAATATTTGCATTTCCCTCTGGCAGCACTGTAAAGGGCCGGACTGCAATTCCCACTCCCATGCAACCCCAGTCATAAAGGACATGTGCACATAGGGAGGTTCCCTCGGCTGCAGGGGGAAAGACACCTTTTTATTCACTCTCAGGGGAAGGTGCTGGGGAGACAAGCAGGCTTTGCTAGGTAGGGTATTAATTCACTGAATAGGCTGGAGCTTAGCTGAGAAAGTGAGCACATTTAGCAAAGAGGTCTGATCTTGAGCATGCACACACGTACAACCCCAGACTTCAGTGTTACTGTGCAAATTTGCTGCCACTCACACAAGTAGAAACATCTCATTTTCATCTGTGCATAGTCTGTTGCAAATAAATGTACCTTTGGTCACACTGTGCTCCACCAGTGGCCCATCTGGTACTTTTTGGTATTTTCATCCTGTCCCTGGCCTGTGTATTAATCTATAGCTTTTTACTGTCCTATCAGGCATCTTGGGCAACAGTTCTTTATGTGTTTTGCAGCTACCATTTTGCAAAGAGCACACCACAAGTGAAAATTATTTAAAATCTAAGATGGTCTTCAAGTTTGACACACAACAGCCTTTTGTCTGACCTGAACTAAAAGTAAGCCAAAAGGGCATCCTCTCCACGCAGGGCAGCTGGCAGTAGTACTGCAGTGGTGACATGGATGCTGTGCTCTGTGCCCAAAGACAGAGGGTCAGCAATTACATTAGTGTGACCTGCTCCAGTGTGTAAGTTAAGCTCCTCTGTGTAACTCTTCCTGGACACTGACTGCCCTCATCAGTGCTCATTTCCCTGAAGTGGTATGGTTTCTTTGTACAGGAGGTGTATCTAACATGATATGTTGGAGCACAGAGAATTTACTTGTAAGTGGGGAGTGCTGAGAGCCACAGGTAAAGTTGGCAGTGTGCAAGGTAGACAATGTGATTTGTAACAAAAGCAGAAAGTCACTCACGTACCCTCTGGACTGATGCATTAATGATCCATATCCTTCTGCTGAAGGGATGCTAATGTAACCATGAATCATGCATAGCTTAAAAAGAAAAGAGGACCAAAGAATTGCTGTGCTATTGGATCCCTTAATTTCTTCTCTGCAGGAGCCAAAGGCTGACCTCTGCCTCAGGGTTAAGTGCTCCTAAGTACACTGCCACAAAGCTGAAAATAAAGGAGAGAATTCTCTCCATTTCTGTGCTCACCCTGTGGCTCCCGAGGAGTCCACATCTCCATGTGCTTCTTTCCTGGCCACCTGGAGATCCAAGTGTCTAGTGTAAAGGGTAGGGTTGCATGTCTGTTCTCACCTCTGGGTAAGTAAATTGCTTCAAGCAGCATCAATTAATGCTTAGTGTAAGCAGATGAATTCTTGCTAAATAGATGGGACCAGATCTGGGGATTGTCCTCTTGCTGTGGCTCTTGGTTTGGACAGGGGAGAAAATGTTGCCCTCGAAACTCCCCTACTTTTGTTTCAAAATAGAGTATTATCCCACTCTTATAAATTCCCCAATACATATTCTGGCATAAGCCTGGATTTCTTTTTCTTAGGCAAATCTATATATTGGAGCCCACAGAGCTTTTTATGAGTATTGGGTTCTTTCTGTGTATTAGAGCTTATCTGCACATCTGAGCACAATTTGCTGTCACCCCTTCTTTCAGGGTTGAAAGACAAATACCACATAAATTGTAAACCTCTGTGATAACAAGAAGGCTCCGCAAGAAGATTTTCTGGCTTTTCTACTTTAAAGAGACAGGATCTTATGATTACTCTTCACTCACAATATTGAGGCAGCCTGACCCAAACTGAGGCCCCAACACGTTGCATTGTTTCTGTAAATACACAGAATGAAAGCAGCTTGTGAGAGTAGAAGGCTTCCAAGGCAAAACATTATGATTTATATTTGACCTCTTTAAAAAATTGCTCTCAGCTGTCCTCAAGACCTCTGCACATTTTCTTTTTCCAGCTCTTTTACCTGCAACCTTTGTCATAGGCTGCATCCTGCTTCATACCGCTGGAAGCACTGATTCACTGGGAGCTATGGGTCAGTGCTCCAGAGAAAGGTCTGGGGAACACCTTCCCAGCCCACCACATTCCAGCTTCAGAGCTTCTCATCCTGCATTTTGGTGCCTCCACCTTCAAAACCAGCTTATGCCTTTTTTTGCATATGACTCAGAAGGGATCCCCTGTCTGCTGCCTGGCCACACCTGTGTAGGAAGGAAATGCTTCTTTCCCCAGGTGTAACTGAACTGAAGGGGAGCATTCTCTCTCCTGTGCATGCTGCACAGGCTGCCCGGGGTGCCATGTGCCTCTCTGCCCCACTTGCAGGGATGTGTCAGCCTTGGGAAGGCAAAGTATTGGCCCAGGCAAAGCCAAACTGAGCTACCTACACTCACTCAGGCCTCAGTGAAGTGTGTGCCATTGGTGCATATAATTTGGCTACCAACACATGTTCTGGTGTGCTCACATTTTAGGTATGTTCATGCTTTAGGCACCCTTTGCACAAATATTAATGAGTATCTCAAGAGCATGGCAGCAAAGCATCAGGGTAGAATTATAACTGCATGATGCATCAAGCAGTGTGCCAGAGTGCTTATTATGGATTTTGGGTTAACATTTTCCATTGACTATCACCACTCATCAGGAAAAGCAGTGTTTTTAATAAATTTTGAAATAAGGGGTAGATGAATTGTCCTGACTGCAGCAATCCAATGACTGAACTTCTTCTTGGGCACAGGTTATCTTTGTTTTCTCCACCTGCCATGTGGAAAGACTCCCCACCTTATACAACAACAATAAGGAGTTATTTCCTAGCTCACAGTAACCACAAAGTCAAATAAATCCTCAGCAAACCGTGCCGGGAAATGAAGAGAAGAATTGTTCCCTGGGCTTTGTTCAGGTTCTCTACTGCAAGTGCCAGCAAGAGGGCCTCTTCCCTTCAACAGCAATGGTGACTGCAGAGCTGGGATCTTAGGAAGAAGAGTGTTAGGTAGGAACAGGCTGGAAGTGCCATCTAATTGTAGATGGTACCAGTTAGCCATGCCTAAACAGGTGCCCCAGTCTGCCCACACTGGGTCAGGCTATGGGCTTTGGAAAATATTAAACCAGTAGAAAATGGGTAAAAGTGCTCCAATATTAGAGTGTGCTATGAAAGCCTTTGTTTGGCCTTCCCTTGTTACTCTACAGATTTGAAGCAGAGGAGGAGGAGGCTGCACTCATAAAGGGGTGAGCAGAGAGTTCCCTGAGCTCAGGTAGGCTTGGTACCTTGTGGAGAGGCTCTGGGACAGCAGTGAGTGTCCCATCATCACTAATGGTGAGGCTGAAGGAACCCAAAGATTTAAAGATTAATAGTCTCTGTTGACATCAGTCTTTCCAGAAGATAGAATAACAACAACAACAACAACAAAAAGCTAAACAGAAGTTTTAGCAGCAAAACTGCTTTAACAGATACTGTAGGTCTAGTGAGACTGCTAAGGAAAGATAGAAAATGTATGGAGATTCGACTTACTGGCATAAATCTGGGGACATCAGCATAGCTGCAGAAAACACCATTATCAAGTCTTTAAAAATAAAAAAAAAATAGTTTTTTAGTACAGAGATATGGAAAAAAGAGGAGGAGAACGGATATGGGAGCTTAAAAGAAATAGATACCTGCCTTATTTCATACGTATTTTTGGACTCAATTTTCCCCTTGCCTAAATCAGGAGGCAAATCATCTTCAGCAGCATATTTAAGTGCATAATTAGCTTTAAGTAGATGCTTCATCCTGATTTAATCACATTGCGGCATTTGTGCCTTAATCAAAATGCTCTTAGGAATCTTAAAACTACAGCAGTAGAAAAGACATGTAAGAGGTCAAAATCAGATTCTCCAGGGTAGAAGGTGAAGTGGTACTGCCAATGAGCTGTTAGAACAAATGCTGTCATCTTTTACCAAGAAATTACACTGCGCTGTGTTATGACAAAGAGAATTTGTCTTTTCACCCATATCCTACCCTGTTTCCCATCAGCTGAAAATGACTGCAGGAGTCAGAGCCCAAAATAGTCAAAATTGTAAGGACAAAAGCTAAAATGCAGCAAACTTTCTGCATTATATTTAAAGATACTTGATGAATTACACAAACTGCTTCCACAAATAAATGAAGCAGTTGGTAATTGCTAAGAGTTATTCAAGCTGACCTGGTATTTTTACACTGTTACTACTGTAACAGAATGGATGTTGCATGTCTAAATAATAAATACTGCAATTCAGCAGAGTAGTTCAATGAGCGTTTCACTCTCATTTAAATGAAGGTAAGATTAGACAACACCCGATTAAGGGGTAGGTTATGCCTTAACATTGCTCATTTCAGTGAAGAGTAACACACCAAATTCTGGAAGTTATAAGAACTGGAGCAACATCTATGAAATCCCCATCAAAAATTAAAAGAAGAAGACAATTTCACTAGTTTTATCTGCTACACAAAATAGCACACTGATTCATTCCAACGTGATGGATAGCAGAATAGGTAATCAATCAATGTTTAAATTGCTCTGTAAGACAAGAACATGAAAAGATGCACAGCTTGTTTCTGAGATAGTTTCTAATGGGATATTTACAGAATCAGCAAACCAGAATGTTTCTTGGCAACTCAGTGTTACATGCTTTCACCTTGTTTTCCCATTCCCGTTCTTCAGACAAGAGAGTCAACTTGTGATTTTCCAGCACAGAAAATCCTCTTGCAATTTTCTACAGGGAATAAAAACCCTCACACACCAAAATCTTTCCCATATTCAGAATCTACCTCTTTTTGAAAAGCTAAATAAAAGTCTCCTTCCCCTTGCCATCATTCAGGGAGGAAGGAAGGAAGGCTAATGTAAGCCCCTCAGGCCAAAATTATTTTAAAAGCAATGCCAGCTTCATGCATTTGGCTGATGCCACACCGGCTGAAGACCCATGTTGACCACAGTCTCTTCAAATCCCCTTGCAATCTCATCTCCTGGGTCAAACAGGGCTCTGGGAAGTGCCTCCTTTTTGTTCTCTGTCTGTACTAGACTGAGCACCATGGAGCGGCTTGGTGTTCATGAGCCCAGCACAAACACACCTCCCAGAGCAGCAAGACCGTATTTCCCAGTGCTGCCTGCACCCTCGGCAGGCACTCATGGCAGGGCCTAGGACCAAAGTGCAGGAGCAGAGGTGTGGAAGGAAGACAGCCTTGGGAGATGAAAAGAGGTGAAAAGATGCTGTGGGTGGGGGAAGCCCTTGGGTGGGCAAGGAGGATGAGCACACCTTTGTGAGTTTGGGTGGTGTGCAGGAGTAGGCAATAGTGAAACACAATTTTTAACAATTAACAGAAACAAGATAGTGATCAGTCCATGGCATTTGTCATTAAACCTTGATGACACTCAGCACGTGCAACCATCTTGGTTAACTGGCTACTATTAATAATGCATAACTAAACCACTCCAAAATACCACTGAAATGGGAAAATGTCCCTTAGTTTTGTCACACTTCTCATTTTAGGGAAGAAAAATTATGATAGGTGTGGCATTGCACTGGGACTTTAGGAGTACAGATGCTTCATCCCAGGAGCTGTAAGCCTTCACATAGCAAAGTCTTTGAAATAATCTCTGAGTACTTAGATATTCAGGGTCTTGGACAGGCTTGTGCTGCCCTGCAACATGAAGTCTGCTTTAGCACTACTTGGTCGCCAGCTAGATGGAATAAATCTACATCAAGAGCATCAGTGCTTTGCAACGATTTATTCCTCCTCACTTTCTTTCGTGGGACAAGGGCCTATGGCTCGAACTAATATGTTACAGTGCCAGTTGAAATAAATGGGGCACATGTGCAAGCACTCAGGCACCTCATTTATCCACCTGTAAAAAATTAGTTTGGAACTTATGGTTCAATACTAGCACGTGTGGAGCCATGGAAGCTGAAAGATTTCAATAACTGTTAGGGAAAACTGCCTGCAGGCTGCTGGCCTGTCTCCTCATCCCAAGAGAGTGGAATAAAACACAAAACCTTTTCTGGATCCTGTACAGTCTAGTACAAAGCTCTGCAGAGAAATAGAATTAAAAAAACCAGGAGACAAGCCATCAAAGACCCTCCAGAAATGCCTAGCATGAAGCCTGGACAAAGCTTTGCTCTGAAGCCTGCAGTGCACCAGAGGATGCACTAAGAAGCCACTCTGGAGACTATTGCTCACACTGAGCTCAGTGCTCACTTAGCAAAGTGGAAGACAAAGTTTATCCCTTGGCTACCAGCTGAGGGCTGGGCCCAATATGCAGGCAGGTGCTGGATATAAAAGAGAACAAGGCTTTTTTTTTAAGCTGCTGCCTTTTACCTGCAAATTGTGTGCCTTTCTCATCTTTACTAGACAGACATTCCTCTTGGGCATCAGCTCACCATGGTCATCACAGCTTATCTTAAACCACCTTCTTTGCAGGGATTTTTGCTGCCTCCTGTTTAGAGATACGCCATCTGACTTCCAGAAGATTTTGGGGGTGAGATTAAAAACCACAAGCAAACAAAAGGGGAGGGTGCTACTTTTGTACATTAATTTTTCTGTCTTTTCTTCTAGGTACATCTTCTAGAAATGCCTTATGCAGCGAAACACAGACCCACATAAGAAACCAACACCTGGAAGTGTTCAGAGTCAGGACCCTGCTGGGAAGGCTTGAAGGGAGGATTTAGGAGATTTGTAAGCTTTGTGCCAGCCTTAGAACTGAGATAAATGTCTCTCCAGAATACAGAGCTCTCTCATTTTTCCCGTAGCCCTTTTCTCCCTAAAAGAGGTTTTTAAAGAGTGAACATTTTCCCACCCTGAATGAGATTGACTAGGACAGATAGAAACTAATGTAACTAAACCTTGGAATTGTAAAAAAAAACGATAAATGAGACCCCAGAGTTACCAACGACACAATTAGATGGTTTTCACATGGGGCTGTTAACAATAGATGCTTTTCAAGAATAAATCCTTATGCTTTCAAGGGATATGTCTTTTCGATCACCAGCTCTTTTAAGAGGTTCAAGATAAAGGAGTGCGAAGAAAATTAATGGAGAACATAACATCGTCACTTAACATTCTTGATATGGATTCCATTTCATTAACTGGTAAGCACTTTATACTCCTGCAGAGAGATTTTTCTCCTTCCTAAGGTATCTAATTACAAGAATAAAAATAACTTCAAAGAATCTTCCCTTTGGAGCCTACGTCTAGATATATTTCCAGAATTATACCTTTTTTTCAGTCAGGATTATGTAGAAATTTTAGTAGTGAGAAGGGGATGTGAGTAGTTTTTCTTGAGGCTTGAAGCGCTTAATTTGCCTGTTAGAAACACCATCCATAAAACCTGCAGTCCTCATCCTGCAGAAAGAGTGGAAGAGAAAGCCAATAGATGAATCAGGATGGTTTAGTGTGCCCAAATTAGCAGTGGGTGTGTGCACATCAGTGTATTTCTTTGAGGGTTGGCTTCCTGTTTGTGGAAGCCATTCCAGGATAAAGCTTGAGCCTTTCTGAGTCATGTTGCCCATTTCACCAGGGCAGCAGCAATACTGAGGCAGGAGCTGTGTTTCAGCCAGAAGATGGTTGTACAGCATATACCAGCAACACAGATTTTCTGCCAGCCCACTGGAAAACAGGGCACACTGGAATCATTTTCCATGGCTATATGACTTCTCTGGCAGTCAGAGTACCCTCTGCAGAACAATCTTGTTAACTCTACATAGCCTTAGATTCCAGCAAAGCATAACGGGTTTCCCATGCAGAGCAGGTTAATGAAAAAGAAAAGACTAAAAAACATGCCACTGGTTAGATAAAATTACTCAGGCCTACTCAGGTAACTTAAAGTTAATAATGCCTGATAAGAGAGGATGTACTGGACAAGAAGATTTGGGGTATATTGTTATAGCATTCCCCCCCTCCCGCCCCTCATCTTCCCTGAGTTATTTGCAAAATCAACACAATTTTTTTGCTGAACAAGATTCACCCACTTAGAGCCCTGACTAGAGTGGAAACGACAAAATAACTACAGGAAATTGCTTCTTTCTGCTGCTCTCCACAGCAAGTGTTTAAATGCAGAGAAATTAGCACATTTTCCAGAAATGGAAATCATCCAAGAAATTAAGGAAGCACAATATGTCTTAAAAGACTAAATCTGCTCCAGTATTTTCAAAACAACATGCAAGACCTGAGGTGTGTGATTCCTACTAGCACTGGGGAGAGTCATAACATTGCAGTACAGGTCTTTGAGATGAACATGTCTGAGACATGATTTCACTAAGCTTTAAACCAGCACTGTACAGCATCCTGGGAGTACAGAGGAGAAAGCAAACAAACAAAACCAGTGAAGAGAAAAATCTGTGAATAGCAAAGGCTGTGTGTAAGGGAAAGGTAAGCAGAAATGACAGTATTATTTGCATTCATTGCCTAGAAAATTGGGAGTGATCAAGGTGAGTGCTTTTAAAGAATGAGAAATTTGAGTTATTTTAAATAAAATTCACTTCTAGTATGAGCCGCAACTGTATCTACACACATTTTGACAGAGACAGAATGACTAAGTTGAACTTTTTTTGTAAGCACCTAAGCATGTATGGTAAAGAATAGTTCTTGGAGTGAGCTACAGGTATCTATAGTCACATAGTCAATAGTGTAAAAACCCCAGTCAGTGCACAGCGACCCAAACCTTCAGAGAGTAGTTAATCCTGTTTTTAAAAGGGAACCACTGGTGCCTACAATGATTTGCCCTCTGGAAATGGTCACTCTCACTGACAATTGGGAGATTCCTAACAATCAGAAGTCTAACTAAAATTAGATTTAAAAAGTCTCTCTGATAGTCTGACAAGGTAAAATAACTTCTGTAGAGTTAAAAATTTGCCTGGAAGGTTTTTCTCAGAAGAGAATTATTTTAGAATTATTTTCATGAAAATGAAGATCATTTTATGATTGACTTCAAGGGAAGCACATTCCCATTAATGCCAAACATTATGAGAATGTTGTGTTTGTTATATTCAAGTGTAAAATCACTGATTCTTAAGGGAGTGCTAGCAGAAAGAGAGCTGGACTTCCTCCAGTGATTGAATTGGTCTGCAACAAACCTCACTAAAAGACAGTTATGTACTAGATATTAAGGCTTTCATGCAGAGAATCACCAGATTTCACATCTCTACAAGACCACTTTGTTTAACTGAAGGGATTTAAAGCAAGTCCTCAAAAAGGAAGCATGCAGAAACTGGTTTGATTGCCTTTTTTTACCAGCAAGGCCCTAGACAACACTGCCTGTCAGAGTAAACTATGACACTAACAAATATTATCTAATAAAAACATTTATAGTGTGAGGCCAAAGAAGAGGGGGTGGAAGTTTAAACCTCATGGCTAAAGGTACAGTGTTCTTCAAAGCAGAGGGAATATGAGGTGAAAAGAAGCTAAAAATCAAGCTGCAAAAATATTAGTGCTTCTAGGCATGTCCAGAAACAACTAAAGAGAGGATTGTGTTTTGTTTGGTAGAAGAGAAGGACTCTCTTGCCCAAATTAAAAATAACTGAACTCCATTTCTCTGAATTTACTTCACTACATTGCTGCTTTATCTATGCCTGGCTTACATCCTGAAGTAATTTGAAATCATTTAAGTAGGATAATTCGTGCTTATAGAACTTGACAGTTCACTTTGGTGAGTTTATAAGAGTTTTTGCAAAAAGCTTACAGTAGGCCTAAATTTGCATATTTGCACCTTTACTGGGACCAATATCTGAGCACAGAGTGGTGTGTTCCCTCTGTGTACACCCCAGGAAACCACAAGGCAAAATTTTAGTGTGTGAGAACTGATGTTTGACACTCCTACGCCAGGGGCCAACCTGGCAAGCACAGCACTTGCAAGACCCAAGCAGAAAAGGTTTAAATTCTACCTTAGCAGCTGCAAAGGGCTTTTGAAATCCTATCCTCCGGAAATCATAAGCTATTTCTTGTTGGCTTCAGGCAGAGCACAAGCTCATCTTGTTATTAAAGGAAAGCATCTCCAAGGAATCCACAACCACTGGAAAAAAGTCTAATATAAAGTAGCAATTTAATTTACAGAGCTCCTGATAAAGGCATTTTATGCTGGGAAACGACATGAGGCTTTCACTAACAAGACAACACACTTACCCATGAATAGGGTGGACTACAAATACAGCAGAGCCAAGGCCATGAGTAATTGTGCTCCTGACTGGGCATTTTGCCCTGTCCCAAAAATTGATGCCTTTGGCCCTCCTGCTCATTTTGCAGGATGTGCTGGCACCACAGGCAGCCTTCCTTCCTGTGTCAGTCCCCTCCAAAATGGAGCCTGGTTCCAATCCCACATTTGCTGAGGCATGTGGAAAGCAGCAGCTGCACACATCAAAAGGCCAAAAAACCCAGATCCAACTACTCTGGGCAGTTCTGGTGGGCTACCTCCTGGAAATCACTAGTAACCTACACAAAGATCCATCCTAGCAAAATACAGCCTATCATCTTTAAAAATATCTCTTTCCACTAGCTGCCACACCTGGGAGCAATGAGCAGGTGTTTGGAAAAGAAGCAAGAGACACAATGGGCCTGAAACATGGTGAAATGCTTCCCCAGGAAGTACTCCAGACTGTTCAGCAGATTTCGACTTCATATTCAAAGTCCCCTAATTTACATAAATCCTGATCTTTCTGCAGTTCATACTTGGTCATGCTCAACTCTGCTAATATTAAGGATACAATTTTTTTCACATTGGGTCCTCAGTTCTTTAGCAGTTCTGGACTCCAAGACTTCCCTTCAGCTTTCCATTCTTAATTTTATAAGATTATGGAACACTTGGAAAAATACTAATTGTTTTATGCCAGAATAAATGAAGAATTCCTAGCTATGAGGAATCAACTTGTTATTAAATCTGTTTGTGTATCAAAAGAAGGATCCAGACATAGAAGTACACGTATTTCAAGAGAAAATGAATAGTATACTTCTAATCTTCATTAGAACTCTATAAGTTGTGTATAGAGCCATTTTTGTGAGGCTAGAAAACATCATTGGTCATACTCTGGCTTTTTGTTTGGAAAAAAACAGAAAATGTCACTGAACTCACTCATACATATGTATTTCGTATTTTAAAAACCCATACATCATCCTTATTTAGCAATTGTAAGTGATGAAGGGCCTCCCACAAGCCCTGGTAAGTTGTTTCAGTGATTGATTAGCCTCTTTCATGTAAAGATTACATTTATCTGCGTATCCTTCACCCCCCGTGCTGACTCTCAGGCAGCAGAGCCTCTGACCTGCTGTTGTCTCTGATAAGAGAGCGCTCAGCAGGATGCAGAGCTGGGCAGAGATGGCTGAGGTAAAATCAAGCACAACTGGCAGCACAGCCTCCAGATACTGCTCCCCACCTGACCATGCTGGTCTTGTTAAAAGACAAGTTAACTTAGCACACATTTGGGGATGATTTCCCCATGGTACAGCTCAGCTGGTTTGAATGCCTGAGGAGAATCCCCCTCCTCATCTTCCATCATAGCACAGAGACATGACCATGTAGAAACACCTCATGTTCTTCCAGCTGAGCCAGACAGCCTTGGCCCAGCGACCACCTTCTGCTTCACACTGCCTCTGACCCACATGTCTTCTGCTGCCAGTGCTTTTGCTGCTCCCTTCCTGGTCACTGCCTTGCCTCTAAAAGCACATTCCCTCCACCTTCAAAACCTTGACAGAGTCTGATTTAAAACAGCCACTGTCAGCATTCACTGCTGCCAGCCTGACCCTCAGCTGACAGCAAAGCAGGCAGATCCTTCCTCCTCCCAATTCCTGCTCTATGGATGTATTTGCAGTAACAATAAAAGCTCAAGCACCTTCCCCATCACCATTCAAGACATTATAGCAGCCACTGGAAAAAGCCTTTTCCTCCCTGATTCTGCCGCTCACTGAACATTTGCTCCCTGCCTGTACTCACTGCTGCCCAAACAGACTCCTATAACAAAAGCCAATCAACCTCAGGTAGTTACTGGAGAAATAAAGAAGACATGATTTGCTTAAGTCACAGTCTGATTGCAGCTCTGAATCTGCCTAGATCTGTCAAAACTTCTGATGAAGTCTTGTTCCCATGCATTTAGTAGATTATAATAGCAGATATGTTTCCAGCCATGCATTTTGAGAGGAATATTTCTCTGCAGACCCTTTCAAAGGAAGAAATCCCTGACATCTCTTTGTTCAGGAGGGTCTGAACATACACCACACCATTTGTGTTGCATCTGACTGATCCTTGTGCATGCAAAACCAGTCATCCTCTCTTCAGAGGGATGTAATTTTCTTCTCCATTCCAGATATTCTGGGGATGTGGTCCAGCTGATACACACGGGCAGTATATGGGACTCTCCCTGAAGATACAAAAACATGTCTCCAGTCACTTCGCTCTGACAGCTCAGATAAATCTTACTCTGCATCCAGCCATGGCCAGGACAGAAATGCATTTTTCATAGGAAGCTGGTGGTCTTGGCAAACCACATGCTCCTGCATCACGAGGGACAGGGGATGAAAAAATCCCAGGCTGGGAGAACAAGGAGCATCAAAGTAGAAAGCTGCAACATACTCTGCCAGTGATTTTTTGATGAGGGACTCAGGGCCAAGTTGGACAGCCTTGCCTCAGCCTTCCACTGCAGCCTGGGCAGCCTGTCACACCTCCAGACTGGTGATACATTTTTTCAAAACTTTAGGTATTTCTCTTATTTTGAGGACAAGGACACCTTCCCTCCACTTGCCTCAGAGCTAACAGGTCAGGATGACCTTAAGGATGCCCTTAAGAGTTGCTTTTCTTTTGAGTGAAGTGGGCCTGCAAATGGCCTATTAAAGTGGCATCAATTTACCACTGTTTTTTTGCAGTAGAATTTTGTATTTTAGTTTCCCGTGTGGGGTTATGCATTTCTGTTTTGTGCTCAAGGAGGAGGAGGCAGTTAAAGAAAGAAGAGTGAACTGAATATTCATGAGCAGGATAAAGTAACATCCTTCTTTTGAAGCACTGAAACCAAACAATTTTTAATGGAATTTGAATTCATCTCGTATAATCTCAACAATCCACTATACAGTGTTATTTTCTTTTTAAAATGCAAGATATTTAATTTTTTTAAAACCCCTTTCTTAGTTTTTCCTGAATTTGTTTTACTCTTTCTGGTAGCCAAATAAATTAATTTCAATAAAGCAGTAATATATCAAGTCTCAGTAATAAAGATATTCCAGTATTGGGGAAAAATAAGTTTCATTTTTTTAGGAGTTTATGTTTATTAAAAAGATAAATCTGCCTGGAGAAATTTGCCAACCTATCTTTGAGTAGAGGGATTACAATATTGCAAACAGATTATGTTTGCTTTTCTGGCCACACTGATGATGTCTCCACAAATTTTCTTTGTTGAAAGCAAATGTAAGATCCACAAAAGGGATCACACTCCTTTTGTGGTTAACCACCACAGCCACAGCTGCACCTCCTTCCCTCTAAAAACTGCAGACAAGGTGTTCTGCCAGCAGAAGCTATCAAGTCTCGAGAGATTCTGTGCATTGATGCAACACCTCTTTATCTCCCCACAAACCACCTAATAGGTCTTGTATTTCCATTCATCTCTCCTCCAGTGTATCCACTTACTTCCTTCTAGATTCACCAACCACCAGTGGCTCTGGATGATCATGAACTTGGTGATTCCCAGCATAATCATGCCAACCACCCCATCCATGCCCCATGCCACAGCCTTCCTCTCAAACTTGTCATAACCTGTTTGCCTTTGAGAGCTGTCCCCCTCTGCTGATGTTTTCTGAAATGTTAGTGCTTCATGGACAACAGAATCACAAAACGGCTGAGGTCAGAAAGGACCTCTAGAGGCCATCCAGAGCACCAGTCATACCCTGCCATGGTTCTACAAGCAGCTGGTGGGTTCCTACAGCCGTGGACAAAAGAAGCTCTACAACACCCACTTTCTTCTGTGTGCAACTTAACATAACTTTTGCGATTCATGTACCCATTGGCTGATTTGTGCTCTTTTTAGGAAACCTTTCATGGCTTTTCCGTTTGCATAAGGATTGCATAAGCTTCAACTTCCTAGGAAACTGGGCTAAAAACAATTCAAAGCATATTAAGTGTCACAGCTAAGATTAGAGCCCGCAGGCAGGGATATGTAAACCAAATGAGTGCTATGAAGGAAGCAGCAGTGTAACTGAACCCAACTGGCTTCTTTTGAGCTCCTGAGAATCTTTCACATCTAGATTTCAGACCTCTGATGGATTCTCTAGGATGCAGGAATGAACAAATCTTAGGTTTAGCATCAGAAGAGACAGACTCTGGGCACAGAAGAACTGAAGGACATGCTTTGATTTACAGGCACCAACTGTCACCCCCTACAATAATTGATTTCATCAACAGGCCTGATATCAATCTCTCATTACCAAAGAAAAGCATCAGAAACAGCAGAAATTGCTCTCATTACACATCTGCTCCACCTAGACCAATAAATACTCTGCTCCCATGCTGGCAGGATTGCCAGTGTCAGGAGAGCAGCTGCACCACTCGCTCTGCTGGCAAAATGAGCTTCCTTGCAGACCAGCAAAGGCAATGTACTGTGAAGTTGCGTGTGAGGACCTGCACTTTTAAGGATAAGGAACAAACTGCACGGCAGCCAGCTGCCCTACATTTACAGCTGAAGATGTAAAGCTGACCCACAGGGAGTTCTGCCTAACCTACAAACACAGGAGTGCTACTCAAGCGGACCATGTCTTTTAAAATTATAAACTGAGCAGGAGCAGCAGCATGGGGACAGGCTTTTCCTGCTGCCACTCATAAGAAGCAAACCAGTTCAATATAGCATGATGAGCCGCTGCCAGCAGGGAAGCACATCCCAGGATAACCCCTACCTCCTCACTGTGCCTTGCTGCAGAGAAGAAAGCCCAGTTTTGCTTTGTGGAGGCAAGCAGAGTGATCAGTGAGAGAGCAGCCTGGGCTAAGCTGGGCAAACCATGCCCTGGGGTCCCATTGGAGGCAGTAAAGCTGCAGCAAAGCAGTGCTGCTGTGCTGTCTCTTCTGCCAAGCTCAGGGCATCAAAGCTCAGACAAGGTGCAACACCGAGCCATAAACAGAGCTCACCGTGTGAGCAAGGACAACCTTCAAAAAACAAAGGGGACAAACAGTGCATTGTAGGGTTGCTAGGCCATGAAGAGCGAAGAGAAATAGGCACAACCTTCCCAACGCTCAGGGGTGATGATTGCATTAGCATAAGAGAATCACACACACTTGGGAGCAGATTTTTAACCCCTACCAAACAAAGCAGCTCTCTGTTGAGATCAGCACAGTGCTGCTCCACACTGTATGAGGATCTCCCCATTGGCATAAATCAGCCTTTAGAAAAACAGGCTCCCAGTTAATTTGCTGAGTCCTCCCCCCAAAACACTGATTTTTCTTGAACAGAGCATTCCCTGTCCCTCTGTGGAGCTGCAAGGTCACATGACAGCTAAAGAGTACATGAGCTCTTTTTCCCCTGCTACAGTGGTAAAGATGTAAAAGAAGTGAAAGTTACTACAAGACAAAATTGTGCATTCTAAGCCCACCTATTAAAGACAGACTGTAAGTGTTAATTAAGACACCTTGCCTGCACTTAAATTACATCACACCATTTCATCCCTGAATGACAGTTCTATACCTTGGAATTTAATGAGACAAAACCAGCAAGGAATAGTTCTGCTGCACTCTGTAAATGTATGTAAATCATCACAAAAGGAAATTATCATTAATAAAGCCTGGATGGAAAGACATCTCCCAGATTACCCAGTATTACTTTCCTTTTAATTTAATTTTTCAGAAATCTAACCATCTTTTATCAGAACTTGACACAGACAAGACTTTTCCTGGGACTATACAAATGCCTGATGCAGATGCGATAACCTGGTAGCCAGTGCAGCTTAACTGCAGCATGAAGCAGGGACTGACTGCTGAGACACAGCCACATCTTACCTGCAACTCAGAGCTTGTGTTGGGGCAAGTTGCTGAAGTGGGTGTCTATATTTATCACAGACCTGACTGGGTCAAGTTTGTTACCTTGGTTCTTGGGCAGAAGTCACCATAAATATAGGGTCTTCATGGCATTTCTGTTACACCCTGATGGAAAGCGTGATGCCCATATATTGGAGCCAATATGGGACATAAACTTGAACACAAATCATTCATGATTTCATGTATCATATCTTTGCCCTTCCATCCAGCCAGAACCTTGTACCATAAAAGGGGGATAAGAAATTGACTAAATATTTCCCTTTTTTTTAATGTTAAAATTTTGGTATCCACTATATTAAATAAGGGCAAGAGGAATGAGGTTTAGTTTGCAGACCAAGCAGGAACATTTAATATAAAAACATAATCTGCTGTAACAGAACTGCTTGAGGAAATTCCTGTTTCCTGTATCACGGATTCTGGAAAAGAATTCAAGTCATAGAATCATAGAATATCCTGAGTTGGAAGGGACCCACAAAGATTATCGAGTCCAACTCTTGGCCTTGGACAGGGCAAGTGCTCACTGTTCCTTTCCTGAGACAAGTGCATTTTCCCTCCATGCTTATTTTCAAGCATAATCTTTTATCTTGCAAAGGTTGAGGCATTTACCCATGACTGTTCCTGACAAATCTTACCAGTTCAGCAAGTCAATTCCAAATTTTACTCCTCAAAGACAATATCTCAGCAAGTTCATGATCAGCAATCCTTTGTGGCCAAAGTTAGGCCCTTTTTACTTGTAGCAAATAAAGACATTTCTATTAATTCAAGGAAGATGGACTAGAAAAACATTTCAAAGGTGATTACAGGATTCAACAGCATAAGCCCCTACACCACTTTTAAAAGTTAGAAGGTCAGAGGCTTTAAAGCTGCTTTTGACAACTCTAAAACATGTTACCCTCATCTTGAGCTACAGCAATTTACAAGAACCTGAGGAGATGACTGATCATTCCACAGCAAGGAACAGCCTGTCAGACATAATTCTTCTAGCTACCATCTCCTCTAAGAACAGAGGTAGTGACCAGCATATATTCCACATGACAAATTACATATTCCCTAAAACCTATAGTAGTCAGCTGGATTTATGAAACACTGCAGAACCCTATCAAGGGAAACCAAAATAACAAGCATATAACCCCTCTGTAGTCTAGCCTGAAAATTATAGGTCTGTAACATCACACAGAGCATTTTTCTCAAAAATCCTTCCTAAGAAGCCAGCTGACAAGAGAAACCACGTATGTTGGGGAAACATTTTGTATATTAGCGCTAGAGTACTGGCTGAAAGTTCACTTGTTTTCAGTGTCTTATATCTGAGTTCCATGAAGCAGCAAATTAAATGATTTAATAATCTTTTAAAGTCCCCCACCATCCAGTTACCTGTGTAGAGAGCAATTTTTTCAACTTTGTGCCTTGTAATAGCTCTCCATGTGAGAGCCTATTTTAGCCTAGGCTCCCACAGATTGCCACATTTTAATAGTTTCTTCAAAGGAGCAACGCCCATCTGGACACATTTAGCCAGCCACAATTCATCACACACACAACATGATACTTGGTACAGAAATGCACCATCTGCTTTGGGGTTTAAGCTTTCATCTTGTGCCTGTCTTCTGCAAAAGGTTAAGGGGACACAAATCTTTGCTTATATGGGGTCATGGGTGTCTGAGTCTGTGCAGTTTTGTCATTTGCTACTGCTAGAGCAGAAGCTGAAACTACTCTGGGGGTGCTGACAGTGTTGCAGTTATGAGTAGCCACAGGTCACTGATGAAACTTTCCCAAGGGAAGACCAGTAGGCTTTCCCCTTCTCCTTTCCCTGCTCCCATCCTGCATCTCCTTGCCCCTGGAAGGTTCATATGAAAACTGTGAGGGAGAAAGTCTCCTGTGTTTGGGGAAGTAGAAGTGTACATCCACACATGCTTTGTAAACACTTCAGTTTACATTAAAGGCACAAGCTGTGCATAATCATCATCATTTTTTGGTAGGAACACCCAGAAAGGTCCCAAACACTGGCTGCCCTCTAAGATCAAAGTGGCTACAAGAGCTACACCATAAAGGAGGATATGAGCTTCAGAGGAGACATCTCTCTGTTGTGAGCCATCCATCTGTTGTGACTGTGGGTGTAGAAACAGGGAGACAAGTTGCCACCTAGCTCCTGTTTTCCCCCAGGCTGCAATGTTCTGCAGATAATAATGACTGAACTTCAGCAAGCTTTGCTTTCCAAGATAGTATTTCCATGGAGATATTCCTGACTGTCTCCAGCTGGTGTCCTGGCTATGGATTTCAGTTTTGCTTCTTAAAGGTATGATAAATAATGTGATTAAAAGCAAATAGGTTGTCTTTATTCCAAGGGATGTGTGTGGCAGACTGGTGGGTTTTTGATAATGGATATTTCTCACACACAAAGAAATTCTAATTTTGCTTTGCTTTCTAGATTTCTTCTCTGGTTCATTTTTATCTGTCCCTGCATGCCAGGCATCCTGGGATCTGGACTGTGCACCATGGAAAAACCATTGTCACGTATTCTGTGAAAGAGTGAAACTTGCTAGTGGGGAAAGACTCTTTGTGGTTTTACCCAATGTGATTTGTAGCATGAGGAGGTTGCTGGCTCTGCTGCTGAGGTGGGTGCACCATGCACCAAGCCTTCAGACTGGAAAATTCCGAGTTACCTAAGGTACCTTCTCCTGGTAGGGTCCATTCCCTTACTCAAGGCAACATTTTGCTCAGAAAGCCCAGATCAAATGTTAGGTTCTGCATCCCCTGAAAATAAATGCCTTACTGTTGCAGAAGCTGCAGAGCATGTGATCAAAGGATGCCATATGGGCCATTTATTAACAATGAAAAATGAATGCACCATTTGTAGGGCTGTAATTGAAATGGAAGAACGATTCCAATTTTCACTCCCACCCTTGATCTGGCTATCAGTATCACAGAGCATAAACAGTTTCTTGCCTTATTACTCCTAGCATGAATCCACAGCACATCAGCTTTATGTGTGGATATTGGTAGTAAATATTTCATACTTAATAATATGCTGGCATATATGTAAGCATATTGCCTACCAGCTCTCTACTTACATACATGTTAAGAGGATTATGTTTATATACACATACAAAAATACAAATTCACATCCAAGCTAACCAACAAAGATAAAATCACTGCAGACAGTTTACATGTCATTCTGAATTCCAAGTGTTTTAAAATACTACTGCAATTTGCAAGTCCACATTCTAAAGGAACATGCTGTAAGAGCATTGCATAAAAGCTATTTTAAACTGTCAAAATACAAATCAATGTATTTCCTCTTTCTTAACTCAGGTCTTAATCTAAAATCAAAACATTTCCTGATAAACACTTTTTTAAGTCAAAGAATCATAGTTTTCTCTTGGATCCATTTCTACAGAATTGCCAGATATAATCATTAACAAAGATCACAAGCTTTAGGATATTTTTAGTCACCTCCTCTTTCCACTTCTGTTTATTTTCTCCCCTCAAGGTAAAATGGCTAGAAATGCCCTTGTCTTTTATCTACTCCAAGAAAGCTGAGAAAGTTGCAACATTTACAAGGCTGAAGGAGACAACGGGGTGCAAAGCACCACACCAGAGGACTGACAGCAGAACAGCAAAAAATCTGCTACTCTGCTTTGAGGCTGGCTGCAGTCCTGGCCTTCACACTGCTGCAAGCTGAGGGGCAGGCCAGGAAAGAGCAATTCATCCCAAGTGACAAATCCTCATTCCCTGTCCTGCCTATGGTCCTGGGCCACCCTTCTTTCCCTGGGGCTGCTTGCAGAGACCACCAACACAGCTCAGGCACAAGTAGCACTCCTTGGGTATCCATTCCACCAGTGCCCAAAGTGAGGCCGCCTCTATCTTTGGCAGTGACAGAAATCAACACCACTTTGCCTGTTGTGGGGCATAAAGTGGTTGTAAAGGCTCAAAAAAAAATAAGCAGCCATATTCAGCTCTTCCAGGGTTACTATTTTGCAGGAACACACCAACAACACACCAGTAACAGGGTTTCAAGAGCCCTTGGAAGAATCAAGAGGATCACTCATTTCCCTCCAAGTAAGTTGCATCCTACTTAGTGTCAAGTTCCATTTCTACCATGAGTTACCACCAATGCTTCTCATTTAAATCTAAAACTAGCAAAATTCACATCCTCATGCACTGTTTCCTCCTCTTTTTCTTCCTTTCCAGTATTACAACTGTGACAACCACAGATTGCAACTTCACAGATGCATATCTGACATGAATACAAAAATCTTCTCCAGGATGATGATCAGGCAATGAACTGGTATTGTCAATACCATGTTTTTCATGTGTCTTAAATCTTAACCTGAAAGCAGCTCTAATTCAAATTCCACAAGAAAATCCCAGGAAATCACAAACACACCTATAAGACTAGGTATAAAATAGCATCATCTTCTGTATAATGACAGAGCCTGTGATTTCTAGAAGAGATGTTTGAAATCCCATGAGTATGAATGTCAACTACCCATGGCTCCCTTGGAAGCCTCAGCCAGTGAGAATGGAAGCAGGAGTGATCAGAAACAGAGGAACAAGCAAAAAAGTGGTTTAGACTATTTACAGGGTGAACAAAACAAATGTTTAGAAGACACAGCACCAAGTTTGTCAATTCTACCTGGCACAATTGCACAAAAGTCATACTAAACCATATTTGCTGCATCATTTCTCATTAATACAAGGTTCTACTTCACCCTCATAACCACAGATGACAACAGAGCCCCAAGACGTCATGGACTGTCATTCCACTTGTCATGGGAGCCAGTTCAACAAGTTATTTCCTTCTGAGCTGAAATACAGATGGAATTGCACTGAGGGACCCCCCCTTCCCCACTTGAACACAATGGGGAGACTCTTCCATACAACTACAGCTGCAAATCAATGTTCATGTCTCTCCTCCACCTACAAACTTGGCCCCTCTACTCTGTCCTCTTCCCAGAGTGCTCAAAACATAACTTCAACACAGCTTGGAAAGGCAGCTGCGGTGCAGGTGATTCCAAGAGGCTACAGCCAGCACCATGCCATCTATTTCTGTCTCCCTAAGGAACCCATTGCAACCCAGGCCAGTATGGTACTGCAAAGCTATTCCAGCCAAGGCAAATTGTTAAGTTGCTTGGGTTCCCCCTTGGCCCTCAGGAAGAATGAAGAAAAGCATCATTGCCATCAACAGTTGTGCTGCACACAGCATAAAAATATGGGAAGTTCTAGCTCAGAAAATCTATGGGGATTGTGTATAGCTTTACTCAGCTTTAATGTAATACTTTCTTTGCTCTGAGGAAGCTATTTTGTCTCTGCACTATGTTCAGCAGGGATCTGTTTGCAGAAAACACTGACGTCCCACTTCCTGCACCATTTAAAACAAAAAATGATTAAAATCTCCTAACAAAAAATGATGAAACATTAGAGAGAGGTATTTTTGAACAAGTACAGTGATAAAGTGCTGTATTCCAAAGCTGTCAAAAATACACATTTTCAAACTCCACTGTAAGTATCAGGGGCACTGCAGGTTTTTAGAGTGAAACTCAAGTTATTTAGTATCATTTTTGAAGCAGCAGGTATGATGTACTCTGAGGATTAGCTGCATCCTTGTATATTAGAGGACTGCTGCAGTCTAAAAAGCTGCATTCCTTCATTCTGTTCCAGTCCTGCTGGTCAACCATCAATTCCTTAGGTAGCAATAGTTCTGGGGGCTCTTCAGAAATGTTTATCTGGAGAGCCGTTTGCAACTGATGTAGGTGCAATGCAGTATCCTGCCACTTTGAGCACCACACACTTTGGGGGCTACATTAAAAACATTCCCTTCCTTAGCACTTAGCACTGCCCTATTTTTCTATGTTGCAAAGCACAACTTGCAAAATGATCCACAGCATAAAACTTCACAGAAGTTACCCTTAAAAAAGAAAGGGCAAGATTAATCAGCAATTTTTAGAAGACTTGAGCAAACATTAGCAAGCAACTCTGGTATTTGAGTTTCCACTAGCAAAATAACAAAACCAAAGAAAACATTTTAATATCAACATCTTGCAGCTGCGTTTTGCTCTCTCATGGCTAAAAGCTTAAATCAATGTGTTGCAGCACAGGAAATAACCAGGGCAGGACACAAATACAGTGTTTCAACTTAGATCATTGCAACAGTTAATCGAGCATTTTGTGACAGCAAGCCATTTACCAAGTACATTTTCACATAATTAAGCAGCAAACGCGACACAGTCCACAGGAGCTGCACATTTAATTGTGTCAGCAATTAGATCATAAAGCACTGTACGCATATAGATGTGGCTATACGGACCTGTCTTTCTATACTCACCGTGCAGCAAGGCATGGGTGCTAGCTGGTCTCAAAACAATTGCTTTACAGCCCCAGGCAGAGCAACCTTCCTCTCACTCTCATCTCGAGCAAGTCAGTGCTTCTGGAAGGTGGCCAGGCAAGATCAGATTCATCAGCCAATAAAATTGTCTAAAGCTCCCGTTCCACAGGAGACTGTTCCTCTGGCTGCAGCCTCAGGAGCAGCCAATAAAAGAAAATCAGCATCAGGGTGCAGGTGAGTATTTTGCCCCATACTAAGGGTCTGCTCTAAAAAATCCAGCTTCCCCCTGCCTATGCTGCTGTACACAGTCATCCCGCATGACAAACAACTTGCACTTGGCTTGCCTGGCTAAAATAGGCGCACAGCTACTCTGAACACTGACAAGGGTAAAGGAATCAGTCAAGCAGGTGCCTCATGTGCTGGGAAGTAATACAGTGACATTCAGAGTCATGGATTCACGCTGCTAGAGGGGCACCAGAGCAGACCAGGCTTTTTGTGGAGCACTGGGAATTACTGCTCACACAACGTAGCTTCACTCAAAGACAGTTCGTGGTGGGCAATGTGGAGACTGAAAAACTTACCCCTATTTTATCTTCCAGAGCTGGACCTGCTGCAGTGGCTGTGGGAAGCCATCCTGTCCTCCACTGCACGTGTTTGTCCTGGACTTCATTGCCATTCAGAGGAGTCCTTGATTTCACCCTGCCAGTCCTACGGTGGCAGCAAAATATCCCAGTGTGTAACCAGGCTTCACAGAGGTGGAAGTCAGAGCTGTCTGGCATCCAGGGATCTTTAGGGCTTACCTTTACTCGGAAAAACAAAAAAAGTTATCTAACCAACAGTAAACCCTGAATGCGACAGGCATTTGTGGCAATTATGCATGAAAGCAGGTAAAGAAAGTCCTTTGGAGGTCTTTACTTGTAAATTAACACTCTGAAGAAGAGCAGGGCTATGTATCATCAGTCTGAACACACAGATTTTGACAGCAGATGACACATTTTGCCATAAAATCTTAGTAGAGAAAAAGCACAGGTGGCCTCTGCACACTATTTTACTGCCTTGCTGACATTTACCTCTCCTAACCTCTCTGAGGCAAAAACTATTTGGATTTGTTTCCACAGAAATCTTGCACCAAGATGTTTTATCTGCAAAGCTGACTTACCACCCAATCTGAGGGCAGCCCTAGCGAAATCCCACATTCCCAGCAGCATTCCTTTTAGCCTCCTGACACAAATGGCACACCAGTTTTCACCAGTAACATTACATACCCTCACCTACATGTATTGGAGGACTAAGTTGTCTGTAGTGCAGACAGCCCTTTAGAAGGTTAAGGTTTTGCAAAAAGCTATGCTGCACCTTGATATGGGAGGGGATTCTTAATGAAAAAGCCAATGGTAAGGAAAGAAAGATTAGAATATGAAGATTAGAAATTAGAATAGATTAGACATTAGAATAGGGTCAGCAAGACCGTCATTAACAATAACTGGTTTTTGTTTTCACATGCCATTGCCTTTAATCTCCTGGATTATACAGATATATTTTTACGTATTTATGTGAGACCTCTGCTCTCTGTTTACATATTTATGTGAAATCTTTCTTTTCATGCTGGTACTACAGCTCTTTGTAGGACAAAGATGTTTCCCCCAGAACTCTGAAGGCTGTTTCACACTGCAGGAGCTGGAAAAGAGGCTCCTCAAGAGCCACAGTATGCTAAAATCAGGCAGCACAGAGGCACAGCCTAACCAAATTCAGCAGGCTGGACTTTGTACTCTGATCTTGAAAAGCTACACGTGCAAGAATTTATGATCTGGATTTTCCTTTGATGCAAATTGGCATAGACCCACGTCAATTCACACAGGCTTTTCTTCCAGCTGAGCATCTTCGGCTATCTCTGGAAAACACAGGGCTCCCTTTGGAGCCGTTGTATGCTGCCCTATTGCCTGTTCAAGGGCAGTGCTGGGCAGGGAGCACACACCAACCTGCTGAGGGCTCCCTCAAAATAGGGTCTTGGGGCTGTGGAAAGAGGCTTGTCAAGTAGTAACTTCAGAAAACTGTGCTGTGGCTGCAAAGAGGCAGCCAAGTTGGATATACACTTCCTGGGAGCAGCTGTCTTAATGAAACTAAGGGACGTGTGACAGCAGGTGAGGAGCCCCCGTACCTTTGGGAGCAGGAGAGCACAAAGCCAGCAGCAGGCCAGGACCCATATCAGCGGCATACAAAAGAGGGGGATGCCAAGCAGGTCCCCAGAGCAGCCTGCCTCCAGGAACTTCTTCATTTTCACACAACTGAAAAGAAAAAAAATCAGTCAACCAGGCAGCTGTGCTGGTACCCCATCCCACTGGCAAGCATTTAGTTCATTTAAGCTGGAAGTTGTGCACATCACGCTAAAAACCTGGTGAACAGATACATTTTCTTCTGTGTGCTTGGAGTGAGGTCAAACTGCACAAAGAGGTGTTGGTGCAGGGTTTGGTTTATTATTTATCATGTACTTTAGCTTCGGGATTTAAATGCAGTAATGGAGAACATTTTCTAAGCTGCTTTCTACACATATGTGAGGTGGTTTGGGCCCTAATTAATTTAGAACAGGGCAGGGAGCTCAGAAATTCTTCATTTCTCTCTCTCACATCCTTGTGTCCCACTTTAGTTTTAAAGTGGTAAGACCCATCTAGATTAAAGCACTAGGAAGGAGAAGGAGAGAAAGAAATCTAGCTGAATTAGAGATGGCTGACAGGGCATTTCATCAACCCAATTGTGTACTCAAAGCTTTTCCAGAATCCATAACAAGAGTAGCCATGCAAATCAGTGAGTCATTCAACAGCTGAAGGGGAAAAACCCTACAAGAAAAAAAGGAAAAAAGAAAAAAAGCAGAACTATGCTCATCTGAACCTGCTCACTGAGGAGTTTCCATAGCATGCTTGTGCTTTGCCTGGCCATAGCCCATTTTTATTCTCTTCAGCACATTTATCCTTTGTGAACTTTGCGAGCTAGGGTATTCCTTCTGGGAAAGCTACATCACTTTCTTGTTACTAGGATAGCCCAGCAGCATGCAGGAAGCCTATGACACTTCAAGAACTGAAGCATATCTTTGTAGTTAGAGCTAAGGCTGTTAAATCCACATTGGGCTTCTCTGTAACACAAGATCAAAAGCCACTTCCCTCTTCCCCATGTCTTCCAGCGCCTGGAAATGCAGCTGGCACGTGTGTGTCCTCAGTGAGGAGGTAAGGCAGTCTTAACCTTTTAACAGCAGTTTTCAGGTTTTGTATGTTTTAGAGGCTCAGTATTTGCATGATTCTTTAATACTTATATTTTTTAATTTATATATGACCTCAGTTAAAAGAGAACATACTGATTTTTGGGAGAAAACTGTTTTACACTCAACCCTCCACAGCTACTTTGTTCACAAAGGACAGCAGGATGCTGTGACTTTCTGTAGTTTCACCTTTTCTAGCAAGGAATGATGAAAAGCCATATATATGAAAAAATAGTCAAACAATCAGAAGAACTCAGACTGTTTTCACCCACCTCAAGTCTAAGCAGTCCCTGCTTGACAGGACTCCAGAAACAAGTGCAATATGCACCAGAAAGCAGGCATTGGTCATAGAGTGTTACAAAAGCAGCCTAAAGAGAGTAATTGGAAATCATTTCCCTGTGAATTGTCGCCACCTGTGAGAAGTGAGATAGCCTCTCTGGGAGCAGGCAGATCAGCAGCCACAGCACCTAGTGGCCCTTGCTTTGAGGGGGAAGGCTGCTTTGGAGTGAGCAGAATGTGGGAGAGAAAAGATCAAAGAATTGGTGTTTCAGTGCACAGCTCCAGGTTGCTTCACACAGTCCTACTCCAGGAGCAGCCTGTGATGAGCAAAAAGGATGAAACCAGCTCTGTCAAAGCTGGGAGTTTTGTGTGGCAGGTATCCATAATAAACACCTTCTGTGTATGGTGTCCTGTGATCTATCATGACAGATACCTAACTTATTCATTAACACAGGAAAGGAGACCTTAAGTGATTCACAGTTGGGAAAAGAAAGGGACAAGTCATGTTGCTCAAAGCTCTGATTCAGATGAAGTAACTCTGCAAGTCTAATAATGCAGCTTTTGGTCTTTAGTGATATTTATGGGAAAAGTGAATTTGAACAGACCTGCTGGGTCTGTTCAATAGAAGGAAGGGACTGGGTTTTTATTTACACACACACCCCTCCTTAAATCAGTTTGACACTGCAGAATAGAGTCAATGCCCTCTGCCTGGCAGCCTCATTACCATCTGTAATGAATGTAACATCTTATAAATAATTTATGTTGTAACAGCAAATACAGTTTAGAAGAAAGAAAACATTTAGGGAATCTGGGATCAGAAAAGGCTAGAGTGAGTCAACACGGGCCTCTCTGTTTCCATGGAATTAAGAGCATTACCCTACCCACCTGAGTTGCAGTCAAACTGCAGCCCAAGTGACCAGGCAGGAAATATTGCATCAGATTATCAGAAAGGACAGAAGAGAACTAAGCAGGGAGGGAGATCTCCCAGGTGGGGAGAATGCTGGACTGGGACCCAGCAGGAACTAAACTTATTTTCCATCTCGGTTGCTGATTTCTGTCCCACTCTAGGCTGACCTCTAACTGTGAGAGGGAGGAAATCTGTATAAATAAATGAAAAATTTTATCAAACAGCTGTTCTGGCGTAAATGCCTTGTCACATCCCATTTTCTGCTTGTTGAAACAAACTTTACCCATGCTTCCTCTGCTGCACGTGGATTAATTTATCATGCATTATGCATGTGCCTCCGTCTCAGAGTTTAATTATTCATGAATCCCTCCACCCTCACCTTCTTTCCCCTTCCTCATGCACAAGGACCAGCAGGCACAATTCATCAACTCAAGTCCTCCATCGCCACCAGCTCTCCAAGGTGTGAGCCTGCAGCTTAGGCCAAGTCTAGACATTGCTGGCTCCTGGCAGAGATCCCCAAATCCTGTATTTACTGACTGGTTTGCCTCAGACCTCGGGAAGGCGTAGGAGCACTGCGTTACACCTGGCTGCTGATGCATGGAAATGTCATATCCCCTGGGGCTCCTTAACAACCCTCCTCTCCCTCCAGCAGGTGCTGTGGGCTGGAGGGGAAGGCTGGTGTATCCCCAAAAGTGTGGGGCGGCCACCAAGGCATGCACCAGAAACCCCAGTGTGAGGTTTGAAACAAATTCTCCTCAGCCCCCACAGCAGCGGGAACCCCGAGGAGCTGCCTCAGGGCCCTGAGGGCCCTCCCGCCTGGGACGGGACCCACTCTTTCTCCCAGCAACATTTCCACTCGTTTCTGTCAGGAGGGAAATGTCTGAAGAAGGCCAACCTACCTGCTGAGTGCCAGCTTACACAGGGGCTGTGTCCGTCCTGTCCTCAGAAATGGCGGGAACGGGGCAGAGAAGGCATGGCGGCCAGAGCCGCCGAGGAGCCTGGGCCTGACGGCGGCGCGGTGGCCACGGGAGGATCGGTGGCCACGGGAGGATCGGTGGCCGGTGTTGGTGCCCAGGTGCTGGCAGCAGCCGAGAGGCCTCTTTGAGGAGAGCAGCCAGAGGCTGCCCTGTGATGGATCCACCCAAGCTCAGCCCATTCCTTGCCGGCCTCACCGCCATGCACGGCCCGGCGTGTCCCTGAGACTGGTGCTGCCTCTGGGAAAATGTCCTCCAGTGAGGGCACAACCCTCACCAACTGCGGGGAGCGAGTGACGCAGCGTGAGGAAGGGCCCTGACAGCAAGGCCGGAGGAGAGGTGAGGCAGTGTGAGGAACATTTATAAAGCCATGAAATGAGGGATTACATAGAGCACAGTAGCTTTTTCTCAGAGCCAGGAACTTAAAGCTGCTCTCAAATGCCACTGCCAGGGGAATCTTGGTTTGACTCAGGTGTGTTCTCAACGGGATCATGCACGGGAGCCATGAAGCCTAAGAAAAATTTGATGCCAGCCCAGTCCTCCCAAGTCAGCTCCCAGCATGCAAGTTCAGCAAACTGACAAAAAGTACGAAATTATTACTGGTTGCTGTAACATATGTGCCAGATACCATTGCTTGCATTTTATTCCAGCCCCCATTTCTAAATGGCCACAAACATTTGAGTTTTTAAAAAAAAGCACACCACCTTTTTTCTCTTTTTAGTAACAGTGACATCCTGCAGCACAGAACAGGTATAATCTGCTGTCACCACTGCTGTCCTGGGCCAGCACCCTCACCTGCACTGCATTGCAACTTCATTTAGAACGTAACACCTCAGCACCACAGGCAAATGCATCAAGTATAATGTGCTTTTTTTAACTTTTAAGGCTTCCCCTCTGGCTTGTATAACATTGCTCAGCTGATATCTTAATTTCCTACATGCAAAATTCAAGCTCTTTGTTCTGAAACCACACAGCTTTCATCTGCTGCTGCCAAATGGGAATCCATCTGGGTGCCGTGACTTCTACCCTTTGAAATGAGTCCTCCCCACACCCATAAGCAGACAGGAGGCCTGTGGCCATAACTGAGGATACCTGCCTGGTTTTGGTTTACCAGGAAAGAAGGGGGGATTGGAGAGAGCAGGCATTCTCAGCCTAGTCATAAACCCTTCCTTGCAGCTAAACCGTGCAGGGTGGGCGGATTTGCCCAGGTGCAGCAAGACCTTAATTACCACTGTCCTTTCCATTTCCTTTCTGCCTTTGCTGTGAAGTTAGTTGGGGAAAAGATGGCAATTCATTTAACTGTAGAAGTTATTTTGGGTTTTTCCATCCCTTAGAGTGCTATGAAATTGGTTTCCTGTGCTGTGGCTCTGCTTGGCACAGAGGACCCTGGGCTGCTGCTGGGGACTGGCCCAAGATGAAGATAAAGCCTTTGCAAGGCATGACAGTGGAACACTGCTCTGTCCACTGCAACTTCTTGGGTCGGCTCCTCTACTGCTTTTGCATAGAAAGAACCAGATCATAAAGCCAGACACATCCTACAGCAACTAACCTAGCCCAAACATCTCATCCCCCACCCACAGTCTTTAGCCCTGGCACATCCTGCTTGCCTGGCCACCCTCACACCTGCTGCCTGTGACTCGGGGCAGCTCAGACCCCCACCTCATATTTCAGTTTCATTGTTGAGGCTATTTCTTGCTGTAATTAGTCAATTGATTCCCCCATATGTGAACACCGAGCCATCCTGAGACTGTCACTTCAAAGGGCTTTTGTCAGATTTGTCACCAATAATTAAAGCGTCTCCACCCAAGCAGACTGCGCTTTTGATCAAGGATATGCAGTTTGCTCCTGACTGTGGGCCAAGGAAAGCCATAATTTGATCACAGTGCTGGCAGATGTCCTAGTGAGCAGGGGAAACTCACTTTGTTATGCTTAGTAGCTCCTGCCTTTCAGTCATGGGAAATCATAATTTCACTATTAGCATGTAAGAATTTTCCCTACACACCAGCAAAGTTAAAAGGCCATGTCAGCTTGGAACATGATGCCTTTCCTATGGAGGCTCATGAGAGGCTTCACACTAATCTCTCCCTGATGCTTGCCTGTTAGTTTCTGGTACAGTCGCAGGTTATTGAGATGTTTTATGTTTTATCTTTTGAAATGGAAGTATTTAACTCTACAGATTTTTTTTTTCTCCTTTCTCTGTTGTGTGAAATAAGAAGCAGCACCACAGCTTCACTTCTGCAACTATTTGCAGTATACACCTGCAAGGAAACACAGGTTTTCCCCACCACAGCCCCTAGGCACAGCAAGTGTGCTTTGTGCTTCCCCCAGCTTTAGGAAAGCAATTCATCCCCACAACGCAGCTGCTAGCAAAGACATCAACTCATTTTACAAATTCTTTTTGGGGTATTTAATAGATGATTTTTTGTCTTTGTTAACGATACCAACATTGAATTGCCTACAAAGCCCTCTGATTTTATTCCTACTCCACCCATTTTGCTGAAAGGGACTACTTCTGAGCAGTTTGCAAAACTGCCTTCAAATGTGTCCTAAAAATTTTGTATCTAAGAAGTCTGAAAAATGGTAGACAATTGCAAACGTTGCTTATTAGGGACCATGGTCATCACGCTGCTGTCTCACGCCTCAGCTGCTGGTTGTGTTTATCTCCTGCCTCTGGCCATATCACTGATAGGCAAACTTTAATCAGGAAATGGTCCTTCCCTCCCTGGCAGCTCTGTCCTCAGCCCAGAGGAAGCAGCCACCTAAGTCCTCCAGAGCCATCCTGACTTTTCCAAAATAAACTAAACAGCAAAGTCCTTGGAAGTTGAAATGTTTGCTGAATGAAAGCTCAATCCCAAGAAGAATTGCAGTGCTGTGTTTTCTCTGGGTGCAGAGAGCAGTCTTTGCAGACTGTGGTGCTGCTGGTTGTATTTTCACAGAGGTTCTGGCTCTACCTTGTAAAAGCATTTACAACATATTGATCACTTTATGTAATAAATTGCAACTACAACAGTGTTTCATCTGGAACCAATTGACCATAGCTCATAGAATAATACTTCCATGTACTTCATCTAATATCATTTAAAGCAAATGACTTTGAGACAGCTGTAAGGCTCTGGTTTGGTAATAACATTTTGCCTTCCCCAGGCTGACTTGTAAAATTTCATTCTAATAGAATAATGTAGCCAGAGGGAACAAAAATTAAAAATAAATTTTTTATTTTAAGCTATCCAAGTTCTGTCTGTGAAATGGGAAGTGGATAACCTAAATATATGTGATGGGTGGCTCAGTGCAATGCACTTCAAGAAGGAGCATATACTTTCTACAGGTCTTTAGAATAAGGTCCTAACTCAAATCTATAAATCAGATAAGAGAACACTGCATAAAAAATACCTTGTAATAGGTAAACAAATAGAATACCAAAATCTACATACAGGAGAGCTATTTGGGTTAGGGTAACTTCAGTTCTACATAGCTCCGAATAACATCTGCAGCATGTTAAAAGCAAAGTTTAAAAGGATATTACTAATTGATATACATATTCAGATTCCCTGTTCTCGGTACCATCCTTTTCTGTGTGCTTAATATTGCTTAAAAAAAAAAAAGTAATCTTGGTCTGCCAAGGCCCTGCATATGCCTACAGTCCCTCTCTTGTCTGACTTGCAAGGGCAGGGGAGGAGATAAGGTCACGTTCCACATGTGACAGGAACCAGTGCTCTCTTTGGATTTCTCAGTATTTCAGTCCCTTCGACTACAAAACACATTTTAGGAAACAAACATGGAATATATTCCACAATCCTGATTGAAACAGCCATGTTCATCTTTACCTTCAATTGCTTTAAAAGTATGTCCAAATAATATATGAATAATATGAATAAAATAGAAAGAAATTCCCATGAAAGATTCTTTTTTCAGGTGGAACTGTTCAAATCTTTCTTTAGTGGCATTTTTTAAAGGCAACACTTTATAAAACCATAAAAAGCTCATTTTCAAAATACCAAGTGGCAACATCAAGTGTCTTAACAGAAAAAACATGATAATGATACTTAATGTGCTGACAGTGAGCTTGACACATGAAAGTATTGATGGCAGCAAACACTATGAAAAGTATTTTATAGCATCTCAGTCACATTTGAGGAGATCCTCATTCAAAGAAAACCAATTCAGTAGCTTTAGACCTGGTTTATAATTAAATTACAATGAGCTTAAAGGTTTGACTGATCCTTCTTGGTCACAAATTTTTCTCAGTATTTTGGTAAATGGCCTCCAGAGCTTAGCTTTCCTTCAGCACATGACAGCCTGGCCTGTCACCATCAGCACTGGGAACATCACTCAGGCCAGGAGGCAGCATCTGAGAGCTGTTCAGCCCAGCCAAATCCTGCTCAGAGCAGATCCTCCACAGGACCGGTGCTGATACACGAGCATGGGAAGTTCTGATGTGAAATGTTATTTCTAGTTTTGATTTATTCCCTGCTCAAAGGCTGAAGGGTTTGTAAGCAGCTGGGCATTTGCAGAGAGAACTTCCAGAAGATTTAGAGCTCTCTCACACACCCATCTCCATTATTGCCTTGTTTGTAAAAAACGTATCTATCACTAGAGCTTTGTATTGAAATCTCACCGCATTTCAAGTGGGAGACAGAGGAAATCGAAGTAACTCAGCAGATGTTGCCAGATGCTTTAAAAGCTACATTTAAAATCTCCCCAAGGACCTGTGTAAAAAAAAAGGCAGGGAAAAGTCACGTTTAGTGTAACACACAGACACAAACAGATCCATTAAATGAAACAGCCTTTTAACTGTTTTTTGTATTGAGTAGTACGAGCAAGCACGTCATTGTTTGCTGTCTTTATTGATGTATCTGCACTGTGTTCAGCAATCCCATAAATCTGTTACTGCTGGGAACAGCTGTGGAGCAGACTGATAAGCTGAGAAATGAGCACACAGCTGGTAATGCTGAATAACCAGCTCCAGGCTGGCCCCAGCCAGAGCCCTTACACCTTGGAACACTCCCACCATCAGAAAATGTCTAGGTATCAGCAACACTGAAGCGTAAGAGCACTTCCCAAGGTAGCAAAAGATTATTTGGCATTATCAGGCTATTACCGAGCTTAGGAGTTTCTGAAAAAAAAAGTAATCTGATCAGGTGAACAACACTCTACACATCCCTGTGGAGCAGGCAGACGGCCATGCACAGGCACGGTGGCCTGGGCTTAAAGGAGAAGAAAGGGGAAACAGCACAAGGAGTGGAGGGAGGTTATCAGAATCTGGGAAGGAAGTGACAAAGGAGCAGCCCGGCAGGGAAAGCTTTCCCTGGAAACACCAGTGGTATCATGTGCCATCTGGAGGCTTAAACCAGAAATGAACAGGATGTATTTCCTTTCTGGAGTGACACAATCACCTTTTAAGTAGATACATACCTTAATCAGAGCTGACATTAGATCATTATCACAAAGCCTGTTTTCTGTGTGATAACATATTCCCGACTCTGGAAGCATCACATCAAAATCTGACAGACAAAAAAACCCAAAAAATGTCTAGAAATCCCTAAAAAGGATACATGATTTCCTGTCCATCCTGCCCTCCTGTGAAACACGGGCAGATTTGCACTGTGTGTGAAGAGCATTCTCTCCCTCTGTCCTAGGTTACAACAGAGATGTATTTAAGTATTCTATTACCACCAGCGTTGGGGCAGTAGCTGTGATCTCCTGCTATGGCTCACCCCTGATAACAGACACTGGGCCGTCAAGAACCCACCCCATGGCTCATGGATTTACCTCATCCTATTGGGAGATGCTCCACCCAGGAGGGAGGAGCCGAGCATTCCCACCTGGATACAAGCTGGTTTTGGAACTGCCCAAGGCAGCCCTCTCCCAGAGGGAGAGTTCTGGGATTCCCAGAGGACAAGAGCTACCACGGGACCTCCAGGAGGAGAGCAGACCTTCCACAGGATCACCGCTTCAACTGCACCACTTCATTTCGACTGCTACCACCCCCCTAACAGGGTGTCAGGTTGTATCTGACTTTGTCAGTGTTTTTCCGTGTATTATTGCACTTCTTTTTAATTTTCCTATTAAATTATAATCCTGACTTGTGATCTCCCACTGGTTTGTTTTCAAACCAATACACCCTCGCACACTGAGCACATGGCTCCTCTGTGTCCCTAGAAATCTTCTTGTCACCACTATTAATATACCAGGGATGTCCATGAGACATCAGCACTACACTTGGAACACTGCTCCAAACAACCTGGCTTTTCTCTGATTACTTGGAAAGTTGGAGACAAAATGCGAATTCAAGTAACTCACTTGGGACCAAACTAGACTATCTTTTCTCGAGGAGAGGAGATAATTTGCTAGCTTTGCTTCTGGCTGCCAGGAAATTATGTATATTAATTTAAAATAAAATAAACCCAGGGAAAGCAACTTGGATGAATAAATGAGGTTCTGCTAAGTAACAGGGACAAAGAACAGGCCTGGATCCATAATTTTTTTCTTCAGATGTAAGAAATAGCTTGAGAAGGGCTCCCAGTTTCTCCCGAGAAGTACTAACAGCTCCTTCCCTTCAGCCAACAGTGTAGGCAGCAGGAAGCAGCTCCTCCTGGTGCTTCCAACTCAGGTTTTCTGCTTCATTTGCCTCCTCCTCCCTCACAGGCAGGAGGCTGCCATGGCCAAGGGGTTTGCCAAGTCCAAGGGTGAGGAAAATGGAATGAAGCACAAGATTGGAGAGAGGCACTGTTTGGTATCAACATCAAAAACACTTCTCCAAAGTGCTGAAAATGGAACAGGTTGCAGGCAGAAGTTTTCAACACCACGAGCTCTTATGTGAAGAGATGAAAAGGACTCCCTGAAGCAGTGCCACGGTAAAAGAAGGAAGTACAGTAACTTCTCCGGGGAGTACAGGAAGTGGAGAACACTGTATCTGCCCAACTCAGAAGCAAGTAAACTGTTGATCTTCGCTTGCCCCTCATGTCACCCTTGACCAAAGTGATTGCATCAGCATTTTTCAATTAGTTTTTACTTGGTACACCCAGGAGTTGTTAAAACTCAGGCTTTCTCTTTCTGCCTCAGAAAAGCACACTGCAAAAGTTTTCAGGTGTTTTTCCCTCCCAAGCCCCCATTTCTGACCCTCTTCCACAAAACCACCCACATGTTCATCTCTAAACTCCATTTGCTGCCTGATACCTTGCAGCCAGAAGGGCATGCCAGGGCAGCATCAATACATCCCATTTATCAAGCCAAAAACAGGACAGAAACATTACATCTTCTCCTCTCTTACCTCCCTCTTTTTAATCTTCAAGGCAGTAAAACTAATACATGACAAGACCAGGTACAGAATGTGATTTCCAGATATTCAAGTTCAGCTCTACCCACCTAAAGGCTCCAAATGACAGTCAGAACAGCTGGCTTCCCTGAAGTTCTAATATTGCAAGGATAAAACAACCATCATGTGGCTGGCACATGGTCCTGCTGAACGACAAGGCAATCACACTTGGCTCTTCCCATCTCACCATCCAGTTGTTTCAGAAAATACACCAGTTGCCACAAGGATCACAAGATGTTACAGTTTAGTGTCAGCACCCCATGATGAACTGGAGTGCTGCTGAGTGCCAGAATCACCCTCCAGGCATGTAATCCTCCTTGGGAGTGATTCACACTGCAGCCAGGAATGCCAACTAAGAATTTTAGGAGAAAAGTACTTAACTGAAATAATTTTCTATGCATCTACAGACATGTGATCTGTAGTACAGCAGCCAGCTATAGCATTACCAAGATATTTCTGCATCCCCTTCTAGGATCACTTCCCAACAACACAAAGTCTTCAAGAGACAAGAGTCCTCACTCTTGTTTCTCTAGAAGCAAACAAGTCCTAGAAACACGGGTCCTCCCCCAAGGCTATTTCAGCGAATGGAAGTCTTTTGACAGACCTTGGAAAATGGTCCTGTTTCTTTACCTGATATCAAGCTCTTCATTTAGAGAAACTACCAGCTGCTAGGATACATTAAAATCAGGCCCAGGTACTGCCAGGCAAGTCTGAATAACAGATTAATACCCTCCCAGAGAGCTCCCGTGACTGCAATACACAACTGACTCACAAGCCATCACAGAGGATGGGAGACTACTTTCCTTATCCATTAGAAAGCCCTTCTAAATGACATGGGTATTTTAACAAATTAGTTTTATTTAAAACAAAATCTGAAAAGAAAATCCCAAGAAAGGAATAATAAGACAGAAAATTCTCTAAGATGATGCTTTTTAATTGTTATTTTTATATTTTTAAAAACAAATCAAACCATTAAAATATTACAAACATGTACTGAAATTTCCTGTACAACAAATATGAAAACAATAACATTTGTACATCATTTCAAGATATTCAACAGTCACTTATTTGAAACACATCAACTTTTCCCTTCTTAAGCAGGCCCCAAATGGGAAAAAACGTAGAAAAGAAATGCAAGAGATGCAATTGTCACACAGTGGAGAGCTTTCAGTGGACAGCTTTCAGTAGCAAGGGAGAGAAAACAGACTAAAGAGACAGATCTTAGCAATTATAACACAGAGAACCTCAGAGGGAGGACAGGGAGACAACATTTGCAGGAATTCAAGTCATCTTAACCAAGACAGATCCACAAGGTAGTAGAGCGTTACCTGCAGTCCTCCTCTTCCTGCAGAGACATTCTATAAAAAATGTCCTCCTTGTCTACATTGACACTATGCCCAGCTTTATGTTTACATTTTAAGCCTTACCAACTTCTTCCACTGATACACAGAATCAACAGGTCATTCACTCCAACCTTCACTCTCTTCTCACAATGAGTCAGTTTTGGGAAAACACCTGTATACAGGTCTTTAAAAATGGATACTCATTAGATGATGGCACAAGTGAGAATTTGATGCCTGCTTCCAACACCAAAATAATGGGACAGATCCATTTGTTTTCTGTAAGAGGATCTGGGCAGTGGTTAGGCAGAAACACATACTGTACTAGCTCATGTTCTGATGTTCTGCTGCAATAGAATACAAACAACATGATCTAGCATGGAAGACTCATCTCCCTCCCCTCTAGGCTATACAAAACAAAGGTCTTCTGAAGCAAAAGAGCACTTGCCACCCTAAGGCAGCAAGTTCTCAGGAGACCTGGAATAATGAATACTGGCTCTGTGCTCTGCACAGATGTGCAGTAATTAAGAGTAAGAGAGTTATAGAAAATAACATGACTGTAAAGGGCAGACTTTCCTCCCTTCCAGTTCCTTTGGAATGGTTCTGTTTGGTCCAAGTGGTTTATCTTTGTCATCTGATAGCAGCTTAGGAAGAATGCAGGTTGAGAGGTTCACTTTGTGGGCTGCCAGTTTGGATGGAGCTGGACAGGATCACGAACCTCATGATGAGGGTTTTTTAAAGTATTTCAGGGAAAGAGAAACAAAATTATATTCAAGAACCCACAAGTGGCTGCTACAAAGAAAAAACAAACAACAAACAACGAAACCAAACCCCAAAACCTAACAACCAAAAGTGCACTGTGGTTTGTCCTCCAGTTTTGCTCACACAGCACACCACTTTCACACCAGATTGTAAAAATTCCTCAGGATATTTGCAAAGTTACAGTTGTGCACCAGAAATTCCTGTGTTCTTCAGCTGACATTGGATCCTGTGAGGTTGCCAGGTTCCACTGTAAAGCCACATATACTCCTAGCATCTGTAGCTTTTTCTGAAAACTACAAAAACAAAGAAAAACGCCCAAAACGACGACAACAAAAAAGCAGCAGAATTCCAGGGACTCTGGTTATTAAACCTTCATAAGATTTTTTCCCTGCTTTATAGCTATTCTATAGCATTATTCATAAACTTCATATTCATCTACAATGCAACCAGTGCAACGATCCAAAGACCAAAAACCACACCCTCCCCCCACCCCAAACTACTTAAGTCCTTCATTGGTAATGCCTTCCTAAGTCTAAGTTATGTACCAGCAAAATAAATCCAATCTGATCCTTGACTTGTGAAATCAGCAAATGGAGGATTTCTGCTTGTTCTTTCTGTTTCTAAAAGGACCAGTCAAAACAAAAGCAGCAGTATATTGCAAATAATTATAAAACAATTACACTGGATCAGTGAGATGCAGGCAGGTAAGATGTGTCTCTGTTTTGAATGGCTAAAACAACGAAGAAATTTGTCTTTACAGCAGAATTTTGTGCAATGTGTTTTGGTAGGAACAGTAAAGCCAGTCAATCCGTTTGGGAGTGCTTGAATACTTGGAACCTTAGTTTCAACATTTTCACAGATTTATATATTTGAGGAAAAACAACAACAATGATAAAAAGACACCAACCTGAGAAAAACTCTATTAGAGTGAGCATTATTCAGTAAATCATATATTGCACCTTTAAATAAATCATTATAAATTGTATAAAAACAGAAATATCAGCCAGGAACAGGGAGGAGCTCTTCTGTCCTTCATCCATACCCCCACACACCCACCCCGCACACACATTCACAGATTCACTTGCTCTGTTTTTAACTACAGTTAAAGCTCGGAGTGACAGACCACACTCCTTTTCCTCTGGCAGAGGCACCGAAACATTAAGGCAGGGGATATTTGTGGTGAAATGCAAAAACAAAGCTCACCTCCAAACTTCTGGAGAGTCCTGCCAACAGTGCAACTACAGTTAAGTTTAACATAAGCCTTATTTAAAAATCTGTGTTCTCATTAAGAGTTTTCAGTACAAAAATAGAATCTCTGCTGGTTTTTTTTTCCTAGAGTAGCAACTAGAAAAGGCACAATTTCCAAGTATGAATGTCCATTTGAAGGAGCCATTTCTACTCCTTTTTTAAATAAAAAGGAACACAGAAAAAAAAGATAGATCACAGAGGCACATATCTATTAACTAAGTAACCAGATACAGTAGACAAAATATGTTCCTGAAACTTATAATTAAATATATTAAAACAGCCCACAAGCCTGGTGTCTGTAAATGAAATCATATAAAATTGTAAAAAAAACCAACTTGTGTTATTATTTTAATATTTAAATTCTAGTTCACTGTTCATACTGCAAATGCTATTTCACCTATCAGTACTGTTAAATTCCCAAGAAAAAGCAAGATTCCTCTGTTAACTTAAATAGTTTTGCTTGGGTTGTGTTGTTTGGGGTTTTTTTTAACATCAATCTGCAGCTCCTGCCAGCATGGTGTTTTTCCTCCTGTAGATGATGCCTTTGCACACAGAACTGGAGAAGCCAGACATGAGACACTGCACACAATCCCAGAAAATACGAGTTGAACACCTCCCTTTCCTATGGGCAGGTAACACCTCCTGGAGGCACTGGGCTCCTTCTGTACTATGCATGGTAGCCATTGGCCTTCCCAAAGGCGGGCCCAGGTGCAAAGTTTTCATAGATTGCCATTGCTGTCACATTTTGGTAGATAAGGTCAGTTTTCTTCTCTCTCTGGGATCTAATGATATCCATGACACACTGGTTTAGGAAGACATACTGGTCCTGATGGGAGAAAAAGAGAAGGTAATGCATTTCTAAAAAATACCTTATTTTGGAAGTAATTCTGCTTCTGAATATAGATTTGGGCACTGCACTAAGTGTTATCACAGAACATGTTTTCAAACTCGTATGTAGAGTTTATAGAAAACAGAGCTGGAAAGGACCTCATGATGTCATCTGATCAACCCCCCCCACCATAAAAAACTAGGATTAAGTTTTGCTGCCTAGGACTAGGATCTGTCATGCCTAAAGCTATCCTAACAGACTTTCATGATGAAGATTTTACACCCTTTTTCACATCAGCTTGAGTTAGTCCTCACACCTTTTTGGATCAAAGTGATAACTTCAGCAGGAACACTTGTATTCCTACAGAACACAAAATAAAAGATGCACACCAAGACCTCTTGACTTCAGCTAATTCTGGCTCACACCTAAAGGATAAAAACCACATAGGTAAACCAAGCTGCAAAAAAGTCTGCTTCAGGATATGATTCCTTCCAGCTCCAAATACAAGTCCTACAAAGTATTCTGTAAAGAGATTGTGTGGATGTACTACAGTCCCTGGCTGCAACTACTTTTGTGGGAAAAGATGAGGCAGGAGGGAGGGAGGTTAAATGAAAAGCAATTTTAACTCCTTAATATCTTCCTGTAATTCAAAGCCACATCTGGATGATTAGGCACATTTGAGAAACGTGCTGCTGGATGGGAGAGAGCCTCACCTCAGTCTGCACCATGAGAGGTCGGTGCATGCGGAGATCGTACACCACTCCATACACATCCACAGTGTTCTCCATTTCCATCTGCTGGATCAGGCGGTCAATGGCGATGAATGTCCCTGTCCTCCCAACGCCAGCGCTGCAATGACAGACAGGCTGTTGGTGCTTCCTCTCAACCACCTGCTCACTGCTGGCCTGATGAAAAGCCAGGATGATGCCTCCTACTATTTCAGTGGCATGGGTAACAAATGTCTTGGCAGTACAGAGAGGTGTCTCTTAGCACCAGCAAGACTTCTCAGCCTTACACTGCACAACATTATATCTACAAGCACTTGAAAGGACAATTTTTCCAGCTCAGTTTTCCAGAGTAGGGGAGAAGCTCTGTTTTAATGACATTTCGTATCGCTTCCTTTGCTACCTATATGGCGCTGCTGGCTTTTGAAGCACAAGGCAAAGGTTTTAATTTGGCAGGGTAAATAGGCCATGTCCTTAGGTGAAGAGACTTACTTTGGTTTTAAACCCCTTGAAATACAATTGACTAAAAAGAATGAAAGATAAAAGTGTGTCTAACAGAAACACCTTACTTCCTACCTGCAGTGCACCAGAGTAGGAGAGTCCATTGGATTTTGGCTGTTGTACTCATGAACAAGGTGTCTGAAGTTGATGAGAAGGTCTGTTGTCTCTGGCACTCCGTGATCTGGCCAGGAAGTGAAATGGAACTGGCGCACTGTGTGGCTCTCTGGGGTGTTGGACTGCAGCAACAGACATTAAAAAAAAAAAAAAAACCACAAAAAAGACTATGAAAACTGGCTTCAGAGGAGCAACAGTTGGGCTTTCTGACACATGTACTGGGACAAGCTCAGCTTCATCAAAGATGCATGTTACAAACTGCAGTGATTTGACCAACGATACTGCAGTTCCCTTCTTCTGTCTGCTGTGGTAGAGAATACTTTGAAATAATTCCCTTGTACTTTTACTTCACTCCAAGCTCATATCTGCTGAATTGTATTTGCTGATAGGGCTAATTTATTCAGTCCAGCAGACATTACAGGTATGTGCATAAGCACAAGGTTAATTACAGACTAACAACTAACAATCAAGGCAGTCCTTACCTTTTCTACAGTGAAGTCCCTTATTGTCCATTCTGGAAGGACAATTTCTGAGACCATTGTCACAATAATGTCACCATAGCTCTTGGGTTGTTTGTCTGGCCAGTACTGCTCACATTTTGTCTATGAAGAGAGTTACAAAGTTAGACACATCCCACACAACAATGAAGCAACTCACTCTTACTTTTAAGTAACGCACCACCTGAAGCAGGGCTAGAAAGCACATCACCCTTTTTAAGGGCTATTCCAGGGCAAGAGAAGCTCTGCCAAAATCATTCTTTAGAGAGAAGAGCACACCCTTAATGACAGTGATTCCACAACCCTCCCGAGACGGTCTATTTTGGTAGTCAACAGATATAAAAACAGGCAAAAAAAAAGAAAAAAAAAATTGTGCTTTTTAAATTTTAGAAAAGTCTTCCACCACGGGGATGGTTGCTAAGAGAAAGTGGTCAGTCTCCAAACAACTAAGGTAACAACAAAATAAGAAGAGGTGCAGCTGCCTTCAAGAGACAATTCAGTATTGGTAACAACATACCCGGGCTTGTTCCACACATTTTGTCAACATAACAATAGAGTAGATATTCTTTTCCCAAATCATTTGCCAGAAGTCTTCTATGGTATTGGGTAATGGACCCTGTGCAGCAATAAATGCCTTCTTTGAGTTATAGCCCTAAGAAGAAAAAAAACAAAGTAAGTATATATTTACACACACATTAGTGAGAAATAAAAGCTGATTTTAAACATTATGAGCTCTTGTGCCTACATCAGAAAAATACACATTATATTTCATTTCAGCTAATGAAGCAACTTACAGGCATATAGTTTGCATTAATATAATCACCAGTTTCAGAGCTTTGATTTAAAAGTTTAACACGAGAAATATCATCTGCAAAAAGAAAAAAGGAGAAGACAATCATGAACTTTAGAACTGGAACCTTTCAGCAAAATATTGTTTATCTAATGCATGGTTTCTAAATAAAAGGTGTTCTAGAACAATATGTATTTTAAGGGTAAGAATATAACTTTAGGAATCATAAATAGCAGTAGCCTTCAGAAAAATGAGTGGCCAGGATAAACACTCAAAATACTCAACACAGATTATTTCAGTTTTAAACATGGTTTGATTTTGCCTATTGATATATATATATCAATCCAACACAAAATTTACTACAGTTTTAATAACTGGATAAAAAAAAGTGATTTGCCTCCTGCTGCCATGGCAGCAAATCTTTTCCTCCAAAGCACCCTTAAGTACCTGCCACTGTTCACCTTTCAATTCCTTCTGACACTCTGCTACATCGCCTGTGGAATGCCCAGAGGCAGCTTGACAGGGCTTATACCCCTATTTCATCTGCAAAGCTGGCCAGCAGGGTCTTAATATTTCTCATAGCTCTGCACATTTATTTGTCTGTGATCAACTCTTGTGTTTTCAATCTGGATTGCACATTTCTCACAAATGGAAAATTAACGTTACTTAGTTCAGGGAAAATTCTTTAAAGAAGCTTTCTGAAGAAATATCCTCGAGGGAAGGCTCTTTCAGGTTTGCTTATACAGTGACTTTGGAAAAGCAGCAGCCCAAATTCATTCATTTGGAAAATGATATTTGAAACCCCTGGGTAGTATTAAAGCCAGATTAGTCAAATCCAAGGTTTTTCCACTTAAAAACTCAACCACTAGATGATGCAAACCCAAGGAGTGTAACTCACATGGTAAGACATTGTTGTATCTATTTTTTCCCCTGTTCTCAGGAAGTTCAGCAGCAAATTTGGGCTGATGAACACCAGCAGACTTGAGTTCCTGCAATAAAAGGAGGATTCATGAGTACCTGGTTCTGGTTTAGCCATCATACAGAAATGTGACAAACAGAAAAATAGTCCAAACACTTGAGTCCTGTGCTGTAAAAGTAGGCATGTTAAGATGGGATAAAAAAAAAAGAATCATCTTATTACAGGGTGGGAGTATGACAGTGGCAAATCTGAGAGAGAAGGGATTAATACTGAATGTAGTAATAGCAGCGTGTTTAAAACACACAAATGAGCTTTAAAAGACTGGAAAGAGTTTTGTGGACATAGACATTGATATGAACGGCAGCTCCTTCTATCCCCAAGGCAAGGAACTGCTGCATAAACTCTGCAGACATTACAGGGAGAGAGGAGAAAACACATAAAGTGACTGAAGGAAGCAAAATCTGAGAGGAAGGCAAGGTGGAGCATCAGCCTGTGAAATACGAAGAGACAGAATTTGAAGAAGAAAGTTAATTAATACTTCAAGAAGATGAGAAAATGAGTGAGATTCTTTAACAGCAGACATGACAACACAGAATCCTCCCAGACACTTCCTTCCTGTCCTTTGTACCTTACAACAATTGAGCTTTAGCACATTTCATAGAAAAACTCTTATGGTCAGGAAGCAAATCATAATTGCTGTTTCTCTCACTGAGCTATACACAGGTGTGGTTTGCAAATCACACCCACACACTGACACTAGCAACAGACCTGTCTTGATATGTATAAAAAAAAACCCAAAAGAACCCAAGGTGAGAAAACTGAAGTACAGAGAATTTACATAGTGCCCCCCAGGCTAACTCTGTATATGAGTAGAACAAGGATTTGGGACATATGTCTCTGGTAAGAGCTCTGACAAGCAGACCATGCTACCAGCCCAAGGCAGAGATAATAATTCAAGACAGGAAGTATTTATCATGCACTTCAACTACATTTGGAGCTGCATAAGGGAAGGGAAGGCTACACATACAGCTTAATCATCTCTATAAAAAAGGACCCTTCTCTGTCCCCTCAGAAAGCCTTGTGCATGCTCCATAGGAAAGATGATTTGTCTTTCCAAAAACATTTGTCATGAAGCTCTCTCTCCACTGAGGGCACATACCTCATACTCTTCAGCAAAACCACAGTTGGAGTCAGCCTGCTGCTTCTTAAAGTAGGACTCAAAGTTCTCCACTTTAATCATTTTTGATCTAAAATGAGAACAGCCATGTATCAGCAAGTAGTATTAGGTAAATAAGCCATGAATTAATTCAGTTAATGTGTTAGAAAGTTTGCTTTACTTACTTCTTGATTCTTCAGGAGGGGGTGAGGGGAAAAAAAAAAAGCTGATTAGACACATGCAATTGTATTTTTCATTATGTGAATCTAAGACTGAAAGCATCACTGTTAGTTGCAGCCACAAAATTATGCATTTACAGGGGACAGGATATCAAGCATAGTATTTAACTGCTCTGTTAAATCTAGGAGAGAACAGGGCTTCCTTCAGGAGAGGAACATCACACAATGTGTCAGTCAGCTGCTTACCCATTCCCTGGTGTATTTTATGTCAACTATCAGAGTCTACAAAGGTGGGATTTCATGGGATGTTCTGGCCATGACTTTGCATCAGTGCAAAAACTGGTGCCAGAACGAATAATGTGATTCAGTTGCAGTACCTGTGACTTCCAATACATTGTGATCCCCCTGCCACAGCCAGCTTTTACAATCACAACATATAATGAATTAACGGCTCAGTAAAAGTAGTCAGTAAAAGAAAGAAAAATCCAGGTCACAGAGCATACTTTGCCTGGGTGCACTTTATCAACAATTTGGATTGCTCCCTCAATGTGCACGAAGCCTGTGTTTCATTCAAACATCCTGTTTTTCAAAATCACATGGAACATTTGTGTGTCTAAGAGTGATTCAAGAAGTGAACACTCAAATCCCTGTGGTGGCTCTAGAAGCCTCAATCAACATGAATATTTTTACTCTACATGCTGGAGATTGTAAGTTCCATGAAGAATTAATACTTCAATGTTCTCTCTAAAACTGCACAGAAAACAAGTAACTGAGATCCTAGTAATTTCTGCAAATATCACTTGAGCTCAGAAAACAACATGAGAAACTATGTAGACTTACTTAATTGGAGAAAAGGACACTTCAGTATTTCTTTTATCTTTCCTATAATGTGAAAGAAAACAATATAATAGGTTCACAGTAGAATTCAATGAAATATATATGAGATTTCTTATGACAGCTATTTCCTCTGCCTGTCAAGAACGATTTCTTTTAAAGCATCTCATTCTGTGGAAAAAAAGAACCCAAACTCCTAAGGCAAACTTTTACACCTGGAATAAAAAACTCCCAACTTCATCCTTCTTTTGGAGATGTTGTGCAGTAGGACTGCTTGTTTCTGTTGGGACCAGAGTATAAAGCGTGAACACAAAGCACATATTTTGGTGGAAGATGTACACCTGAGGGACCTGCACCACTAGCTAATATCTCAGGAGAACCACTACTAATCCCAGAATCCCTACAGGAAGTGTTCAACAGTGATGTGTCAGTCATTCAGTGGTAGGTGAATGAAAAGAAATTTTGCTAGCTTTAAAGGAAGCTCTTCCCATTGTTGTACATAGCTATTGGACACAATTGTGAAAATAACAGCAGTTAATCAAAGAAGAAAACTGGACTAAGGGCCCTACACCTAACTCTAGAGAAAGGATGTACTACATGATCAGAAGCAGAAACACCTTTGTGCACTCTTACATCACAGATTATCTGGACAAGACTGGAAACTGAGAGACCAGCTCAAACTCATCAGCTTCTGGAAATTCCAGAATAAAGGTTTCATGTGACAGTCCATCAAGCAATTAAAGACTGACTAATAGATAATTTAAAATCAAACCATCTAAGGTACAATTATACACAATTACTTTTAGGACAATAATTTGAGATGTTTGCTCACTTCTGACTGAATGACTTCATCACTTTTCATGAATGGTGAGGCACTGGAACAGGTAGCCCAGAGAAGCTGTGGCTGCCCCATCCCTGGAAGTGTTCAAGGTCAGGCTGGATGGAGCTCTGAGCAACCTGGTCTGGTGACAGGTGTCCCTGTCCACGGCACAGGGTTGGAACTGGATGATCTTTAAGGGACCTTCCAACCCAAGCCATTCTATGATTCTACAACTTTGTTGTATGAATTAAATTTATTTTGTTTAGCTCTTCTGAACTCATTAGTGTGTAACCATGTGTTTAAACAAAGTTGTTAAACAACTGGTTTGATACTTCAACTCTAATCTGTAATATACAAACAACATTTTTAATACAACATATTTTAAAACATCTTGATAGCTGTGCATCATGACAGAGAGAGCCCTTTTTAAGAGAAAGATATAAAAGTGAAATATTGGTGCTCCTCAACACAACCAATACAACCATAAACACATATTACCTTCTCCTTCTCCAGAATATGAACCCTCCTATAGCGACCACAGCAAAGATAGCCAAAAGGCATCCAATAACCACTCCCGCAATAACACCTGATAAAAGAGAGTAATTATTACTCATTTACCTCTTCAGTAATGATCTAACTCAATCAATATGCTATGGCAGAACCTTGCAAGTGACAGAGCATGCTCCACTCTACTACATGTCTTGTCTTTACTGTGTCCTTTCACAGAGCCAGTATCGAAACCTCACTAAGAATAATAACCAGAGAATGTTAAATTAACATCAAATTGGGATCAAAGGACCAATACACCTGCTTTTAGTTTATCAGAACTGTGAAAATGTCAGTTCCTGTTTACCACTTGTTGCTATACCAAAGTCTCACTGTGTCATCCAATCCCTTTCAGCATACCATGAGCAGCATGGCTTTTGGCTACTCCTGCAGTGGATTCATACATGGGAAAAAGGGATCACCCACAGAACTAGCAAGGTATGAATTTACAGAGCAGTGTCACAGCAAAGCTAAAAAGAAACAGTTCATACAAAGAAACCAATGGGTGTTTTGATGTTACAAAACTTGCCATAATTAAGGAATCTCCACGCAGTGTGTATGTGCCAAGCCGCCAGCCCTATATTTGACATTAACTATACCTGGATCCTGGGGTAGTACAACCGGTTCAGAACAGGGTGAAAATGATACATAGCTATCTTCGCCCTCAATCATGTTGGCCATAAAGGTTATATTAGTGAAACCTGCAACACATGCCCTGTTGAAAAGGAATAAGAAAAAAACAAAACGAGGTAGATTACAGGGTTTTAACAGCCTTTAGCAAGATCTGTGATCTTTCCATTAGATGATCTTTTAGATTTCAACAGCAGAAAACTTAACAGAAGGGTGGTTTGAAATAAATACCTGTATGAACGAAGAGGGATCAATGGTCCATTTTCATAGCCATACATTGTGTTTCCCTTGCCAACATTAATGATGTTTTTGCCATTCTGAGAATGGGAAGAAGGTGATTCTGCCTGCTCTGTTTTTATGACATATGCAACATAGGCAGTTGTCGTCTTCTTCTTGAAATCTTGGTACGTGTTGTTCAATTTAAACCTCAAAGCCTCAGAACCTTCAGGACAAAACAAGGATATAAGTGATATCATTCATCCCCTGGTTTTGTGTCAATTGGCACAGTGGCTGAGATGGTCACATTAACCACAGTTGTCATTACTCCACAAGTACTGCCTGAAATGAAAGGCTGAGTGTAACAGATAATCTCAGAAACCTCTTCTACTGCAGTGCAATCTACTGCACTACCTCCCTACTCCCCAGTGTTATTTGGTTAAATTTGCTTTTGGTTTTGTTTCTACTATAGTGGAGTTTCTGTGCACAGGTACAGGTGTGGTGGTTCCTGTATTCCTTGTGGACAGGCTTCACTAGCCAAGTCAGTTATACCCATACATGTTCTATCAACTATTATTTGTACAGAGTAAAATGCAAGCAGTGTAGAAAAAGTCAGTCAGCATTTGGTAACATTGTGCTACCCAAACAGCATCAGGACTCATTCAGGGTGACACTAAACTTGTCCTGACCTTGCTCCTTGTTCTATCCTACAGGAAGTCTCACACCTAAACCACAAGAGATGAAAGAGGTAAATTTCTGCCTTTCCTTGACATAGACAACCACTGGACAAAACAGTGATCAGAACAATTTTCCCTTCAGAACAGTAAGAACACGCTACCACAGTAAGCAGTGACCAAAAGGACATCATTTGCAGAAGAGCACCACTTTACAGTGTCTGTTGTTATAGCAGATCAACCCTAGAAACTTCAGGCAATTACACACTTAAGGCACATGAGACCCAAGCGGTTATAAAAAAACTCAACCTACAAGTTGTCCAACAGCTCAAGAGCAAGCAAACTGACCAATCTTCCCAGTATGGAGGGAGAACGAAGAATCTCACTCATTTGACAGAAGGTGGCATACATTATCCTCTACTGACTGCCTTTACAAAGCTAAAAGCTCCTTCTAGTAACAGGTATAATACTGAATTCACCTTTAAAAACAAGAAGCCTTACAGCAGACTTTGAAAGGTGGAAAAGCTCCAATAAGTTTTCTAGAGCAGTGCAGACAAGGCGTCAGCTACCACCAGCAGGAAAGATCTCCTCAACTGTAACTCTGCAGCAACAGGGTGCAAGACAACTCTTCTAAAGCACTAACTTGGTCTCATTAAAAGCAGCTGAGGTTGCAATTAACTCAGCAGCCTAGATGTGGCTGTTCAATACCACCTGAAATATGTTATGCCCTGTGTCTTGTCCCTAGTTTCCATTCCAATAGGATGTAAATCCCAGTTTCTACCTGCAGCTCCTTGTGGGTGCCTCAGATATCACCCTAGGACATTTAAAACAGCCTTAGACACCATTTCTTACACAACAGAATAAAGTCGTCTCTGCCTATCCTAAAGGCAACCATATCTGTTTTAGAACTGAGCAACACATCTCAAGAATATTTGTGCTATTGGAACATAATAAAGCTGAAGGGGATGCTTGGCTGTGAGGTTGTTTTCTGCTTCCATCAAAGCACTCACTCTAGATTATAAATGTAGGCAACCATCCTCCCTTATTTCTCTCAGTCACATCCTGCAAGTCCTCCTTGAATACCTTCCAGTCAAAGCCACACAGAAGGATGTACCAAATCTCCTTGTGACTAACCAGGTACAAGCAGAGCCACATGCAAGAGACTGACATTCAAACCAGCAACACTGGGGCAGACGAGTAGGCATGTGAAAAATAGGAATTTTCTGCGCTGATATGATGTGACATATAAACACATATATATATGCGCACACACACATGCACTTCTTGGATGCGTATTGCGTGGAAAACCACAGAAGGAAGATCTAAAGTCAAAATTCTGCAAAATGAATTTCCAGTGTTGAAGCAAAGGATAAGCGTGAATGTCAACTCCCGCTTAGCAGAAACTGTCTCTATCAGGTAATTTATTCCTCCAGTGCAATGGGAGAAACAAAAAGTTTTTCAAGTGGAACCTATTCTGCAAAACTAAATTCCTTAATTTAATGATTTATCACTAGACATTCACCTATCAGAGACACTTCTCAGTTTTGATGCTTTGAATAGACCAGTCTGATATGCTACCCTCTAGTTTTCTGTGGCATTTAAATTAATTTCCATGGCATTAATGCTGTCAATGCTATTTAAGCCTTCCTCCCACATCCCATCTCTCTTAAAGGGTTTTGAGTAAAATCAGGAAGAAAGCTCTTTTCCTTTTAAGACCTTACTGCAAGCATCTTCCAGCTGAAGAAGGGAGGGAGAAAAACATGCCACATTCCAAAACTGCTTCTATTAGCTGCTCTAAAAATTATTCTGTGAGGGGAAAGAAAGGATACTATGCAATCTTGGGGAAGGGAATCACTGGCAAATCAAGATGGCAACAGTGCAGGGGCAAAACACATAACATTTATGTACAAAGATAAGTCAGGAAGGAGAAGACTGAGTGAAAACAGGGACCTTCTGAAAACAAGGAGTGACTCAACTTGAAGCAAGGTATTTGCCTCATGATTTCTCAAAGGTGATTGAAAATGCCGAGTCTGCTTTTTCTCTATCCATTTAACGCCTGTTTAGAGTACAAAACATAATGCTGTTTATTAAATTGTTTCAGCTACAAGATAGTATCATAAACATCTCACCTTGTTCTTCTGTTGTAATCATTACTGCGTAGGCTTCTAATGGACCATTCAGTGAATCAAAATCAGAGAATTCAACAGACAACGAGCTGTGACTGACAGCCTTGACCGAAGGAATTTCGCTTGGAGAAGGCGGGTCTATCAACAAAAATATTTTTCAGTACATTAAGGACTGATAAAAGTTTTCCAAACAAGTAAAGGCTGTGATACTGACACTGTTCACATAATGCATATTTATTATGCATCACATTAGACTATGAATTACTGTAGAGTTTTATTAACAATCTGCAAGCTGGTAATGTAGTGCATTCCAAGTCTGGTATTCCACAATCACGAAGTTAATATTTTCGTCCTACAAATATCTTTCATTCTCAGATCTTAATGCTTACCAGTAATGCTGGTGTGACACAATTCATCCACTGGAGAGCTTTCAGGACCATTTGAAAGAGTTATGATAGTAACATTATATGTCCTAAAAAAATTTAAAGGCGCTGTTTCGAAGGTTTGCTCAAAGCCTTCTACCATGCAGGGTGAAGCCCATTCTTCCCTTGAAGTACTTATATTAGATATCTTAATTTTGAAGCCAGAGTTGTTACCAAAAGGACATTTCCACTTCAACATTAGGAAAGCCTGCTTGGCCACTGGCTCACACTGAAGTGAATTCACTGAGAGAGGTACTGCCAAAAGAAAAAAGAACAACAAAAACAGAGGAGTAAGAAATCAAGAACTGTCCTTAACGGAAAAAACTGTCTACTTGTATGTGTATAAATGCTTGTAAAATTTCAGTATTCCCTCCCCCTTCTAAAAAGAGGCCTACATGGCATGTACTGCCTACACAAGGACTTGTTACCCTATGAGGAAGACAAGTATTTAACACACTAAGTACATAGACCTGCTCTGTGATTTTTAACTCCTCTACAGACAGGGTTACAGGGAAAATTTAGGCTATCTGTCAAGATCAGCAACATTTTCAAAACACTGTTCAACCCTTTAACATACTACCTGAAGAACATTTTTAGATTAGTATGTAGACTGACACTAAATCCCCTCTATAATTATGTACAACTCTTAGTGGCCAACAAATAAGAAAATTAATAAAATCTCTGTCCATTAAGAGCACAGTAGTAGCCATCCTTAAAAGCAGCAACTATAACAAGTCAGTTTGGGTGAGGGTCTTCTAGGACACAATATAAAAACTTCAACCTTAGGACCAGATACAGGAAGATACTCAAAGTTAATGTAGCAGTGACACTGAAAAGAAAGGTCCCTCTAAACAAAACATCTTGTAAAACTTGACCTTTGAGACCAAAACATTTATAACTCTACAATTACAACACACACCAAATTTATTTCCTCTCTTGGTAAGGAAATACTGGGTACTTTCAAATACAAGGGTTATAGACTCATGTATTATTTTGTTGTTAGAAGGGGTATTTAAGAACCTAAGGAAAAGCACAATTGTGTACCAGAAGAAACAGATATAGTAAAAATAGATGTGAATGACTGGGACTTATTTCTACTGCATTTTATAAGCACTTATTTTCCTTCAGTAACACTGTCAGCTACTCCTACCAATACGGTCAAATTATAGTGGATTACAGACAAACTGGAACAACACCATTATCATCTATGCTCCATGGGAAAAGGCAGAGATCAGCATACTCTGCCCTGATATGGAAAATGGAGCTGGGCTCTGTGAAAGTCATGAGGAGACCCCAGAAATGCTCAGGAATATTTTGTGGCAAACAGACTGAAAAAGCAGATGCCCAACCATATTCCATGTTTTAGACAGACCGAGCATTTTGAGTAGCCAAGCAGCACTTTCAGAGTACCAGCAACTCATAACAAGTTCATTCCAGAGCCCCTTTGGAAAACTCACTCAGGAGTTCTGGAACAGATTCATTTCACCTCAGTCAAATGGAAAGGACAAAGCAGCACATGATCACAAGGAAAAAAATAGCCACAACGCCTAACACAAGGAATGAAGGAGTAACTCAGCCTTCTCCTGCCCGTTGATGAGCTCAGCAAAGCAGCAGGGCTGGCAGCCACACACAGCCTGGTGCTGCTCAAGTACAGCTGCATCCGCAGGCTCACCAAGGGGGAAGTTCCCCAGGCACAACCTGCACCCTGTGGGAGCCCTTCCAAATAGGGACCTGAGGGCCACACCCAGAGGAAAGAGGGCAACAAAACCCCCTACACAGAACCCCCTTCCACATATTACCATTGCTGACTCCAGAAAGGCTGTGCGCAGCACTTCTGCCTAACATAATACTGTGATTCAAACCCTGGTCA
>VZTX01019628.1:0-14401 GCA_013400915.1 Pardalotus punctatus | reverse complement strand
TTCCCAACAAGCCTCCCATGTTTCTTTTCCAGCCCCCTCAAGTGACAGCAGGCAACGATTAAAAAACCCACGGGGATGCTACGGGGAGGGGATGGAGGGAAAGCTGAGCACGTACTACTTGCACTTGTCCGTCCTCTCCGATCTGGTGGATCTGCACCTGCTGGGCGTTGGCCAGGGCGTAGTGCAGGGCCTGGGGCTGGCTCTGCTGCAGCTCGCTGGAGGCTGACACCGAGCTCTGCGATCCCTCTGCAAAAAAAAACACCAAAATCCGCTTTTACGCCGCGTCCCGAGCCGTTCCCGACCCCACGGCCGCGGAGCAACGCGCGTCGTTTATCCGGGGCTGTTCCTGCGCTCGGCGGGTGAAAATCCAAAATTCTGAAATTCCTGGTTAAAAAGCTCCTGTTTGAAAAAGAAAACACCTTTTGGAATTAAAATCACAGAGCCTGCAGTTGTAAAAATCCCGTCAGAACAAAACCGCAGAGGTTTCCTAAGGAATTCGATGTTTTTTGTTCACCTCAAAGGCTGAGAACGATTTCAGCCACCGCCGCCCCAAGGACACCTTTAAAAACCCATCCTGTGGGTCCTGAAAAATGAAATTATCAGATAAATCAAGGGAATATCTCAATTTTTTTCTGACATCCAACACCTGTAATTCATATTGACACACATGAGGGCTGGAGTTGTATTCTCGCACCTCAAAATGACAGGTGGATTTCTTGATTTATTTCATTTCAACACACCGCCCGCTGCGGAGTGGAAATGCCCTAAAAAAGGAATGTTAAACATAAGAAATGGGAGTCATCTGCATGGAACAGGGACAAAAACCACCAGGAAAACCTCAGTGGGATTTCCAGAGGGTAAAAACTCCCATGGGACACATCAGAGATCCATGTTGAGGTTTTCCAGCTGCAGGGAAAGGATTCTTCTAAACGTAGGAGGCAAAAGGCAGAAATCATTAATTTTTAATATCTCTACTAAATGCTCCAAGATTTATTCTGATTTATTCTGTTAGTTCTGCAGGAACGAGGTTTATCCACTCAAACATTTTAATGGGGATGTTCTTTAATAAAATCAGCCATTTAAGGGGTTTTTTTTTTCCCCTCCTGTCTGCAGATGTTTGGGCACAAAGATAATTTTGAGGTTTCAGTCTGAACATGGGAACTGGGAACTCCAAACCACCACGGTAATATTTATTTATATATTAATTTATTTGTTGAAAAGTCGAGTTGTTTAACAACTCAGGCAGCTCTGGTTCTGTTCATGAGCCGGGACCCAGAATTCCAACCACAAATTTCCACAGGAACCAACGGGAACGATCCATATCTAAGCCTCTTCCACTTTTCCTCTCATTTCCATTGCTTTATTCCTAATTTTTGATGCAATTCGTTTCTCTATTTTTTAAATTTGGAAATAGTATTTTGTTGGGATGACGGAGAAAATCCAGCGCCACCCATCTGCTCCTTCAGGGCTCCCACCAGGATTCCCTCAGGATTTTGAGGAACAAAGTCCCTCAGGATTTGCTCTTTCCATTGGGTTTCCCAGTCTCTCCCTATGGAACTCAACTTCAGTCAAACCACAGTGTCCAAATACTGAATCCTTTGCTCACGATATTTATTTTCTGATTAAGTTATGCCATAAAAGATTAGTAAAGAAATAAAAACTGCCGCAGATAAATATGTATTTTTAATATATTTATGATATGCAAATATTGGAATACATTGGGTAAGGCCCAAAAGTAATTCTTTTAAGTAAATTTTTTAATCTTTTAAAGTAATATTTGCAATTTTTAAGTAATTCTTGGTTTCAGAGTAGAGAAATTATTGTGTTTTTTGGAGGTGCAAGAGGAGTCACAGCCTGGGTGAAATCACCCTGGGCCTCTCCCATGGTCACCTATAAACAGATTTAAATTTGGCTTTACTGCAACAGCCAAAATTGGGGTGATTTCTTTATTTTGTTGGATTTTTTGGAGGTTTTTTCCCCTCTTAGGAAGAAAGAAGAGAGAGGACTCAGCCACATCTACAACCAAAACATCCTTTATGACTCTTCTTTTTCCCCTCTTAATCCCCGAGCGGACAAAGGGAATATTTCTCCATTTTTATAAACATTCCCCGCTCCAAACAAACACAAACACGAGGAGCTGTCAGCAGTGGGAAATCCCTGGAGCCCCACATTCCCAGTCTGGAGCTCTCGCAGAATTCCTGGCTGGAGGAGCCGCAGCTGAGCTCCTGCTCTGGAATTTCCATGAATTCCCAAGGGACACCTTGGCCGTGAAGCCCACGGCTCCGTGGCGTTCCCAAAGCATCCCCAGGGATGTGTGGGGTTCATTCTCAGCTCCAATCCTTTTTAAGATAAAGGAAAAACCTTTGGAATTTTCTAATCCGTCCCTATTCCGCGTCCTGTTTGTCTGTTGAGCGTTTGGGTTTTCATTTCCACGGAATCATGGAATTGTCGAGGCTGGGAAAGATCTTTAGGATCATCGAGTCCAGCCCTCAGCCCAGCACCACCACCTGGAGTGTCCCCAAGTGCCACATCCGTGGGATTTTGGGACATTTCCAGGGATGGCGACCGCCCCACTGCCCTGGGCAGACTATTCCAGTGGATATTGGAATACGGATATTGGAATACGGATATTGGAATACGGATATTGGAATATGGAGATGGACAACCCTTCCCATGGAGGAATTCCCCCTGATATCCAATTTAAACCCCCCCGGGCACAACTGGCTGCTGTTTCCTCTCGTCCTGCCCCTCGTTTCCCGGGAGAAGGGACAGATCCCCCAGCAGGAGGGATGCACACTCAGGAATTCTGGAATTCAAAGCTGTTTTCCCGGAGCCCAGAGCTCCACCCTCACACCCCTCCTGACAAACAGCTCCTTGTGGCAGTCCCAGCAAGGAAAAGTTAATGGGTGGATTAATCATCCTCACACCCAAAAAGCAGGAAAAGTATTCCAGAAGAATGGAAATAAACCTGGGAATTGTAAACCACCACCTCCCCCTGCCTCAGCCCCACGTGTGGGGACCAGCTTGGAAGATTTGGCTGCACACCCAGTTTTTAATGGGACACTTCACATAAATCTGCATATAAATCCCGAAGTCAGGGAACTAATTACAAATTCCAGCGTGGAAAACTGTGATAACAGCCTGAACAATCTGAAGAGAAATGAAAAGAAAGGAAGAAGGCACTTTCCAATTAATCCTCCTCATTTCCTACAGCCTTCCCTCCACAAACTCCAACCCTTTCCAAAGGAATACCCAGTGAAATTATCATGGCAGCCACGTGGATGTGTCTGGCTGGGAAAAAACATGGGAAAAACGCATTTTAGGTGCTGAAACGTTGGCTCCAAGAGCAGAGCAAACCACGACAATCAACACCTCCTTTCCAACAGAAGCTAACGGATTCAAGCGAAGAGCCAGGTAAAATCAGGAAAACCAACTTCTGACGAAATTTAACAGTGAATTAAGTGTAGAAAAATCTTAATTAATACCTCTGGGGGAGAAGGATAAAGAAAATCCTTTGTGTTTTCCCACCAGCCTCCCCAGACATGATTTTCCCTGAAGGCTGATCCCCTTTGAACACCAAATTCCAACCCCAAAGCCTGGCAGGGTCTGTGGGCTCAGCCTCCTGCTTTGCTGTCATTCCCAGATTTAATTTTTCCCTGTGCTGAACGGAGCACAGAGGAAATCTGTTGTCACTTTTACCCACACTCCAATCAAAGCCACGTGCTCCAGGAAGTGCTGATCCCAAGAAACAGGAAAAGCCTCCCAGCCCTGACATTTCCAACGAGTGAGGAGGAGTGAATTCGAACAACAATCCTGCTGCGATGCAAATAATTCAGAATTATTTCTTGCGTGTGCAATAATTCATTAAAAAACTGAGCAATCCCGCGACGAATGAGGCTGGAGGTGCTCTCTGGAGAAGATCTGATCCAATGTTGTTCCTCAAACCGTGGACAACCAGAACTGATGGCCTTGGGCTGCATCCAGGTGCATTTTGAGGTCTCCAGGGATGGTGGCAACCTGGGACTGTGTTCAGTCATCCTCAGAACCCCCCAGAGCCACGGAATCCAAATATTTATGTTTTTTTAATTAGGCTAATGAACTGCCGCTACAAACCAGCTCTGAACACCCCAGTCCTGCCATTCCTAGGGAAGGATTTCCAGCACTGCAGTGACCAGGGTTTGGGAACATTTCCGGAGTGTTCCAGGCTGGACGGGGCTTGGAGCACCCTGGGATCACGGAAGGGTGGGAATGGGATGAGCTTTGTGGTCCTTCCCACCCAAACCAGTCTGGGATCCCACGATTTGTTGAACAGGAGCCTGAGGAGAGCCAAAGCCAGAGCTGCTGGGAACAGCCCAGAGCACAAACCCCAGTCCTGTATCCCCACATCCTTCCCAGGGAAACCTGATCCAGGATTCCTGCTGCAGCCCAGCCCAGGAGCGCCTGGAAGCTGAACCTGGGAGCTGGAACAGAGGAAAAGGCAGGTTCTCGAGTAGCTGAATTTCCAGGCTCACCTTAAGTTGCCCCCTGGAACAAAAGCTGCCATAAAAACCGTCTGGGGTCGTGTGTCCCCTTCTGAAAAGCCCCTTTGACAGCGCTGCTGTCAGAACTGGGAAAGGCAGAGCTGGGAAATATTGCTGAGAGCTGGCAGCAGGAATTCTGCTCCCTGCAAGATCAGCAACAGCTGCCTGGGAACGGCGACGCTGGAATTCCAGCCAGGGCTTCCAGGGATGGCAAACCACAAAATCTGAGCACTTCGTGGAGTTACCTGAACTGGAATTACAGCCCTGGCAGGCCGAAGGTACCTTTGAAAAATGGGGGAATCCACATTTTTCCTTCTCTTTCTTTTCCCTGTGTACTCAGGGAGCCCCTCAACCCGCTCTCCTGTTTTTCCTCGTGCCTCCTCTCCTTTCTCCAGGTGAAACTCCACTCCTGCTGGGTTTGGGGGTGGAAATGAGCTTCTCAAAGCCCCTGCGGCGTGCTCAGGTTTTATAAAGTGTCTCTGTGTTTTTCCCAGTGGTGAATTCCTCCCCACCTTCCCAGCCTCCCAAAAAAACAGTGCCAAAGCCACTCAGAGTAAGAGCGAGATTTTAAAGAAAATTACCAAAGGCCTCTGGATTCCAACATTTCCCAGGCTGTTACCAAAGGCAGTTTGAATATTCCTGCCTGGATTGTGCTCCTGCTGCACTGCCCAGCCAAGGACACCGGGCATGGGGAACAATGGATATCCTGGAAAGATCCAAAGGCCAGGGTGCCCCAGCTGAGCCTCCCCAGCAGCAGGGACAACGCCAGCTCCACGGGGAGGATCAGACACCGGCACTTGGAGAGATGCAGGTGACAGAAAAACTCCTGGGAAATCCTGGGGATGGATGGACACCGGCAGCCAGCTCCCCTCTGGTTAAAAGAGGCAGCCTGGACACCCCCAAAATTCCAAAGCAGCTCCTGCAGAATGCCCGGGTGTCTGCTCCCCCCTGCACTGCTGAAATCCCAAAAGCTTGGGGTGGTTTTGGGGTGGGAGGGACATTAAACTCATCCCAGGCCTGGGCAGGGATCTTGCACAGCCCAGGATCCTCAGCAGTGAATTCAGGGCTCTCTGTGCCCACGGAATATTTTACTCACAAATCAACTCAGTGCAATTGAGGGGAGAAAATCGATGTTCAGCTGAACCACAACAAGGAACCCACCCAAACCTACGACCCTACAGCCTTCAGGAGACAGGAACCCACTGAGTCTGGGTTTTACATCTCTACATCTCCAAACCTCCAGAACCGATTCAAGATGAATAATTTTAATAATAAATCTCGACACTGCTCAAGGAGTGCAGGCTAACGAGCACAGGCTGTAACATCCACCGACTGCTGCCATTTTATCCTGAAATACTGATTGCTAAGGGATTGAAAGTAAAACCCCATCAACATATAGGGCTTATGGTTATCATTACATTGATCAGTTGTTTTAATTTGGGAATCTTGGATGGGATTCCCTGTTCCAGCACATAAAATTTTCCATTGAAAGCAGATTTTGTCATTCTTTACATAAGATACAGTGGTTAGTGTTAACATGCAACCAAAAATTTTATGCAGGCAAATAAACTGACTTCCTTTTCTTTGGGCTGCCTTCCAAAGCCCTGGTTTTAATATATAATGTAGAAACGTCCCAGAACACTGCTTTATATTGAAAGCATGAGCCAGAAATGTCCTCAGAGAGCACTCCTGAGGTCAGGATTTTTCATTTGTTATTGCTCTCCAGGCCTCCGTACCTAGACGGAAAGATGGAATCACCTACAGCAGATTCCAGTCTGCAGAGGAAAACACTTCAGGAACAACATTTAGCACGTCCCACGGAATGGTGTGAACACTCTGGGAAGGATTTAGTCACTTCATTCCTCTAGGAACAACGACTGCAGGGGTATTTGGGCTTTCTGCTCAAAGAACTGAGCGTGGTAAAAATCCAGTGTGAGAGCACAAAGCTGCAGGAGCTGGATGTGTGTGGGTGGACAGAGAGCAGGGTTAGGTGGGATTTTGGGAAGGAATTCTTCCCTGGGAGGGTGGGGAGGCACTGGCAGAGAATTCCCAGAGAAGCTGTGGCTGCCCCTGGATCCCTGGAATGTCCGAGGCCAGGCTGGAATAACCTAGGATAATGGGAGGTGTCCCTGCCATGGCAGGGGTGGCTCTGGATGAGCTTTGGCCCCTTCCAGCCCAAACCATTCCACAATTCCGCATTCTCAGCATCTGAGCAAAGCCAGACGTCCCAAATCACATCCAGGCACCTTGAAAACCAGCTGGGATTCGTGTTTGGAGGGGATGGTTTGGTTTTTTTTACCTGAGCCACTGTAGGAGGAGGATGAGGGTGTTCTCCTGGAGAAGCTTTTCACAGCCAGGCTCTGCCCTCGCTGCTTCCTCCTCCAGGCTGTCCGGCACTTGGAATCGATGCTCTGCTTGATGCGGTACCAGTCCGACTCTGTGATGGCAAATTTGTAAAACAGGTGGCCTGGAATAATGGAAAAACGGGATAAAAGTCAGCACAAAGCTGTATTTTCCAGAAAACACACCCAGTCCCACACACAAGGTCACCACCAGCTCAGAACAGGCTCTGTACCTCTGCAAGGACCCCCAAAGCTGAGCAGTGGCACGAATTAAACAGAATTTATTCCCAGAAGTCAATGATTGCTCCTCTGCAGAGCTCTGGATGTAAAAAATGCCAGCAGCCCATGGAATTTTGTCCCCTGCACTTGTAGCCACGGAAGCTGCACCGTTAGTCCAAACTGCACAAGAGGAGGATCCAGCACCGCAGAGCCAAAGCTGGAGGGAGGTTCATCCCTCACTGATAGTGCCCCACATAAATCTGATTGTAGGAAGCACAAAACTGCCTCCTACCGATGTAGGAAACGGCATAAAACTCCCTATAAAGAGAATAAATCAACTCCTTTGGAGCTCAGTTCGAAATTGATCCGCATCCAGTAAAAACACAACACAAAATGAGAATCCCTCTGCAAAGTCACTCCCAGAATTCAGGGATTTAAGAGCCACTGGATGCACTTTGCAGCCCCTGGTGCTAAGGTGCCAAAGTGTTCCATAAACACGGCGCTGAGTGACTTTAAACTGGGAATTGAACTGGGAATGTTGTGCCCTGCCAGCTGCTCCAAAGCCCTCCTGTTACTCCTCATTTTTACCGTTTCACTGTGAATTTCTGAGGGGTTTGAATTTTCCTAAAGCGTCAACACTGCAGAGCGAAAAAAATTCACCACCTTCATGGCAGCAGAATGAAAAGAAACCCTGGAAAAGCCTGATATTATGTGCCCATCTGAAAAAGAGCGAGAGGGACTTTTTGTATGGACAGGACATGGAATGGATTTAAACTGCCAGAGGATGGGATGGATGGGATTTTGGGAAGGAATCCTTCACTGGGAAGGTGGGGAAGTCCTGGCACAGATTCCCAGAGAAACTGTGGCTGCCCCTGGATCCCTGGAATGTCCAAGGCCAGGCTGGAATAACCTGGGATAATGGAAGGTGTCCCTGCCATGGCAGGAGGTTGGAATGGGATGAGCTTTAAGCTCCTTCCCACCCAAACCATTTTAGGGTTCTCTGGTTCCATCAGGGTCAAACCCTAAATGCAAACAGAACTCTCTGAACATTTCACAGCCCCTAAACCTTCTAAATTGTGCTTCAACACTGCAGCTGAACAAGCCAGGGCCGCCACGGATGCTTTCACTCCACGTGACAAAGCTCGAAGCATCTCTACAATTCTCATTTTCCTTTCCCTGCCCTGCAAAGTAAAATAATCTTTTCCACTTACTGGGCTTTCCATCTTACTCTCAGATGGGCTCCTAATCCTGTGAAGGACTTGCTTAAGCTGTTGTATATAGAATCTAAAGAACAGGATATGGGCTGCTCCTGCAAGACAAATGATTTGAAGCCTGGAGCCACAAAATTCCAGGTTTGCACAAACGAAAAGCTCCGGAGTTTCCTCTGCATTACAAACGAGCCCAGAGTCCTCAAACCCTGAAATCTGCAGGCTCTAACAGAGCCAAGCGGAGAACTGGATCTCTTATAGAATAAATTTTTTTAAATAAAATTTTTTTTCAATGCTTTAATTTTCTGTAGGAGCAATTTGAAATAAAGGAGAGAACACATGGGACAAAAATGCTGGAATCCAGAATCTGATTCAAAAGTGCTTAAAGACCCCGAGATTTCTCACTTTTAAGTGACAGCAGGAACTTACAGCCCTGTGTGGTGTCTCCAAAACGGGGAAGGGGGAAAATGGGCTGGAGGAATGAAGGGGGAAAATTTTGCTGACACCTTTGCACAGGTGTCAGCAAAAGGAGAGAAAATTCTGGACTGAAAGGCTGAGCCCCCAGAGCTTTAAGCCATCCATTCCCAATGCACATCACTCAGAGAAAGGCTCAGAAATAAATAAAAACGGGGTGGCCAACACGAACAGCTGTGCTTTAACTCCTTCCCCACCCTCAGCAGGCACAAAAGCCCTTGGGGGTCCCACAGAAAACACCAACCCAGGCTCTGGGGTTGGTTTGGAGAGAAAAAAGCCCGTATTTCACTCATAACTGCATTTTAATGGCTTTCATGTTGTGTGCTGCCCCGGTTAGTGGCTGAGCTGCAGGCAGAGAAAATGCCAGGGATAAGCTGGCTGGGAATTTTAACTGTTCCAGTGATGATGACACTTGATTCAAAGAGAAATTAAAGGATATAAACGATTCAGGATAAGAATCCCAGGTGTGAGGAACGTGATGAGGACCAGATTTGGGACACAAAACATCCCAAAGTGCACTGTTGAGGCAGGAAAAGACCTCCTGCACAGGGAAAGAGAGGAGGTTTCCATGGGATATTGGGATTAAACCCTTCCCTGTGAGGGTGGGAGGGGCTGCAAAGGAATTCCCACAGAAGCTGGGGCTGCCCCTGGATCCCTGGAAGTGTCCAAGGCTGGGCTGGAGCAGCCTGGGATAGAGGAAGGTGTCCCTGCCGTGGCAGGGGGGGATTGGGGGAGTTTGAAATCCCTGCATCCCAAACCATTCCATCATTCCCCTACGGATCAAACTGATCAATTATCAGTGTGATAAGGAATGGCCAGAAAACGCCGGCAGAGCCCCCATCACCTCCACGGAGCGAACACAGCTCCACAGGAAACATGGAAAACGGACACCAACCCGAGCAGGGCACGGTCACACAGGAATATTTTAGGCTCCAGAGCCCTAAAACATCAGGCACAGATTTCCCAAGCCAGGAATCCGTATTTCTTTCCCCAAATCCATGAAATTCCCAGTTGCTGTGCAGCGCTCAGAGGTGTCAAACCGGTCTAGACAAGCAGTGCTGTCTGCAGGGATTTTTACCACAACTGCAGACTCAGTCCTGTGTAAATCAGGCATGAAAAATTAGCCCTAAAGGACAAAAAAAAAAAAAAACTGCTAGAAAAGTGAAATGGATTTCAGATGTAAAATCCGTGCAGCCGCTATCACAAGCTAAAACATTTTTTTTAACAACCAGGTCTTTAGCAAGACATTTCCTACCAGGAAAAATCTCAACCTAGCGGCTGTGGAGGAGTTTTTAAGCAGATAAAAAGTTCCCAGTGCCATTAAAAATATGATTTACCTGCAGCAGAGAGAGCAATCCCCCAAACATGTGCACACAATAGCAGAAATGGGAGCGTGCTGACTCTGCCCCCTCTCCATAAACGATCCCAGGCAGGAGAGCTCTGGGCTCTCTCATTCCCAGCATGTCCAACACAGTCAGAAAAGCAGGATATTGGAAATGAGAGCTTCCACGGGGCAGTCCGTAGGAAGAAAAGGCAGGAATGCTTCAGGGAGAAGGGATTTGACTTTTTTTTGGACCATTAACTCTCCAAAGCTGCATCAAACACTGACATTTTACACAGCAGAGCACCCATGAGCCACAGAACAAGACATAAAAAATCCATTCAGGAATATAAATCAGCACTTGGACAAGAAGTGGATTTTGGAAGATGGATGCCCATAAAAGAAGAATAAAGTACAGGACTGAGATGATTTAAGACAGGCTGAGTTATCTTTTTAGTGATCTTTTCATGGATGGCGTCTCAAAAAAAATAGGTGTCCTTGTTTTTAAACAATAAAAACCCAAAGTTTGCTTTTTTTGGAGGGGGGACCTCACTTCCTAAACAAAGCTTTCCATGGAAAACACACCAGAGACTTCAAAATAATTCAGTGATTTCATAAATTGCAGGAATTTGATTCCTACAGACCAGAGAGATCCCGGCTGCAGCCTGGGAGACAAAAAGGGCTGCAAGGAGAATTCAGGGAGACACAGAGGGGAAAGGGGGAAATCAAGGATCAACATTCCAATGTGATCCAGGAAAAGCTTAGGAAAAAGGCAGAAATCAGGAAAATTGAATTCAGCTTTAAAAGCCAACAGGTGCATCATGGTGGGCTGTGCCTTCCCCAGGCTGGATCAGAAAAACAGGGAGAGCTCTGGGGGAGCTCCTATAAAATTACAAACAGCAGCACAACAAGTTCAGAAAGAAATCTTCCTGTGGTTCTTAAAGAAAAAAAAATAAATCCATCTCAATTTGGAAAGGCAAAGGAATAAAAAGCTTTGAAATGCAAAGCAAAACGAGGCTGGAAATGCAAAGAAAAAGAAAGATTTGATTTTGGTACAAACACAGAGATTGTGTCTGAAATTATTAAATGCTCCCAAATTTTTGGAGGATCTGATGCACAAAATAAGGAGGGAAAGGGTTGGGGTTTTCTAAAAACCAGGAGTGACTATAAATTCAGACAATCTCAGGAAAACAACATCCCTGAGAAAGTAATCCTCTCTCTCTTAAAGGTCAGAAGTCAGTGAGCAGACGAAACAATCCCCACAAAACATGAAACTGTAAAGAAATCTAATTAAGAACAAATTGAGGAGGAAGAGAAGACATTTCTGAGATCAAAACCAGACATGAAATATTCCATCTTGATCCTGCATTCAGAACCAGCTCCTAAAAAACAAACTCCATGGCAGGGGTTTCATTGGGACACTCTGAGTTTGTGCTGCTTCCCATTCTCCACAAATCCCGGATTTCCTTAGAAAATGAAAAGTTAAATCATTATTTCATGGATTTGCAAAGTTGAGCTGAGATGGCACAGAAATTCCTGCTGGTTTTGGTACATTTGGAAAGACGAGGGGGAGTGCAGCACAGAATCCAACAGCCACATGTATAAAATAAAGATGTATTTATATTAAATACAGAATCCAAGCAGATTTGGGTCACTGCTCCTTCATTTTCCAATTCCCACTAATTTTTAAAGGCTAAAGCAAAGCAGCAGGATGGGGAATTCATCACTAAATGCTTGAAGCGATGGACAGAATCCTTTTTAAATGGACAGGACTGGGATGGATATTACAGAAAACAAAGGCCGTGGCTCCTGCCTGCTCAGAGAGGAGCAGGAGCTTTGATTCCCAAAAGAATTCCCAAAGGAACGATTCTCTGGGGCTCTGGCTCCCCAAAAGCATTTTTCCTCAGCAGGGTCCCACATCTGGAGTCCTTTGGATTAAACCAAGAGCATGTGGCAGCCAATCTGACCCTGGGGAGCAGAGGGAAAGCGGGAACACCTCTGGAGCTGCTCCCGATTCTCCAGCCTTTGATTCTCCCAACCTCACCCAGGGATTGCTCTGCCCATGTCGAAAGCGTGGAAAATAGGATTTTTTTTTACTCTTGGATGGCTGGGAGGCGCCTCCCCCTCCGAAATTCGGGATGTAAAGGTTTGGGATGCAGGAGGGGAGGGCGGCATCTCCTCGCTATGGAGAAGCCGTGGGATGGCAGAGCCTTGGAGGCTCCTCCAGTGTCACATTCCACCCTGTCCCCAAAAAAAATCACTTTCCATGACATTGTGCTCAGCCACAGCGTCCAAAAAGAGACAGGAGGAGCTGTTGGGAACTCAGAGAGAAGAGGGCGGGCAAATTCAGCACCAAGTCATTACTCCGTTCATTAATATTCACTAATATTTATTTAGAATATCTGTCTGAATATTTCATCTTTAACAAATCATCTCTTCAGAGGAGACATGAAAATTAAAGTAGTTTTAAATGCCCCTGTTCTCTGAATTGAAAGAACCCTGCCAGAAGTTTCAAAAATAATCAATTACAAGGAATTAGGATGCAGAATCTCCAAATTCCACCAAGGAATCCTGTTCCAGAGCAGGAGAGCTCCCACACCCCATCCCACCTCAGCACCTCTCTGGAAAAGCAGCCAGGCTATTTTTACCTGTTTTACAAAGAGCAGAACCTGTTTTATTCTGATTTATGGAAGGAGCCATCAGCATTCGAACATTGCCATCTAGTGGGGTGTCACATTCCCAGGCTGGCAGGAAAATACGGATTTTTATCCATTCCTGAGTTTGCTCCATCCCAACTCCCCACAGGACACAGGGAGTGCTCCGAAGGGTTGTGGAGCAGCAGGACCAGAGAGGGGCTGGGAAACGGGGGCAAGTGAATTAAATTCATTAATTACTGCAAAACTAATTAATCACAGATTATCTGTGACGTTCCTGGCGCACACGTTCACGGAATTCCACGGCCGTACAGAATTCCCGAGGGATCCTTTGATCCTGATGGTGACAGAACATCAGCAGCTGCACCAATTGATCTGTTTAATGACCTGAGTATAATCATTATTTGTTAATCAATCAACCCCACAAGAAAACAATTCTGGAGCAAATCAGGGGGTTTATAAATTGAAAAGTCTTCCTGTTCTCTACTCCAGCCTTGCTCCAGCTCCCAAGTTACCCGAGGGTGACGACACTGGACAAATGACATAGATTGGCATAGATTTGCTTCTGCTTTTTTCCACTTTTTAAAAAAATATCCTGCATTTATTTCTATTTTATCCCCCATTTTTAAAAGAGAAGATGCTGCTCGTTTTAAAATCATCTCACAAAAAATCAAGGGCGCAGCAAAGCAAACCTTGGAAAGAGAAGATCAGGGTTTCACTCCCAAAATGCACAAATCCACGCAACGTTTGGCTCCCAGTGGGAAGGCAGAGCTCCATATTCCACATGTACAGCTGAAATTGGAGGGGCAGCGTTCCATAGAGGCTGCTCAAGGATTTCCATCCGAGAGGGCTTTTCCTGAAGATCGGGATTAAAACTCCAGCACCCGTTCCCTGCCTGGGCCATTACCAATCTCCTTCCAAATAAAACATGCAATGAGCTCATGACAAGCACCACCTTCCTTTTCCATCATCAAAATGCCCTCCCAGGAGATCAAACCTTCCAGTCCTCAGCTCAATTCACCTTCTAGTTTGGCACATTTCAAACGTCACAACGGTGGGCAAAAAAGACACTGTTGTTTCTTCTCCCTGGGACAAACGATCCCACAGAGTTTATGGGATGTCACCGTGCCTTGCCACGAACATCCCTCACTCTGTGATGTGTTTATTGCCAAAGGATCAGCTTTCAGCTGGAAATCAAGGCCTGGAGCTCCAAACAAATGGAATCCCCCAAACTGAAAATGCTTCGGATTTTACGGAGACGCCACCAGCAACCACACGGGGCTGGTTTCCACAGGCACAATTTTAGGGAGGAGTGGATTAAACAGCTGCTTGTCCCTTGTAGGGCAGCAGATCCCATGGAAAAGGAGGGGTGTTGCTCTAAGCACCCCCTTCCTGAGCTGCCCATGGAGTTCAGGAGCCCCTCTGGGTGAGGAGGAGCCCCTTGGAATGAGGATGAGACCCTCAGGATGAGGATGAACCCCTTGGAATGAGGATGAGACCCTCGGGGTGAGGATGAGCCCCTCAGGATGAGGATGAGACCCTCTGGGTGAGGAGGAGCCCCCTGGAATGAGGATGAGCCCCTCGGGGTGAGGATGAGCCCCTTGGGATGAGAATGAGACCCTCAGGATGAGAATGAGACACTCTGGGTGAGGAGGAGCCCCTT
>VZTX01019624.1:0-24580 GCA_013400915.1 Pardalotus punctatus | reverse complement strand
CGGGTGGGTGTTTTCCCCGCTGTGCCCACCCCGCGTTTCCCCCGCTGCGGGCAGGATGTTCCCGCACTCCTTCCACGCTTTCCACCCCACCCCGGGTTCCCTCTCCAGCTCCTTGGTGACTCTGAGCTCTGCTGCCCTGTGCCAGAGCACTGCCAGGTAGAGATGGTGGGTGACAACAATAGGTGGGACTGTGGGACTCGGCAATTTTCATGGTCTGGTGCTGAAAAATTAATAATTTTTTAAGCCTTAAAGCAAGCCCTTCAAAGCTGAGCACTCTCGTTGTGCAGTATGGCGCTGCTCCATTGGGAACACACAGTACTTCATTATTACAGTGGTTTCTCTTAATTTTGTTTCCAAATTGCACTTCGGAATTAATTGATTTTTGAGCAATGCTTTTCTGTTCTTTGATTTAACTTCATATTTTTCTTGAGCCATTATTACTGTCTTTATAGTCCCTAAATTATAAACTGAGGCTTTCTCTTCCAGGATGTTTGTGCTGTGCTTGTCCAAGCCTGTCAGCTGGTTCCCCTTGAGCAGGAACATCTTGTCAGCAAAGTCTGTCAGCTTATCCATCACTTACTTAACAGATATCAGGTAGGAAAAGTCTGGCCGTGTCCTTCCTGTCCCAATGTGCTGGCTCCTAGTTCTCCACTAAGTCAGGGGGTCTCTGTCTTTTTCCAGGGCTGTGGAGGTGACCTTCAGGCAGAGTTTCTTGGATTTTCACTGTATTATTTATTGATTTGTAGCTGAGGCTCTGATCTTGTTCTAGAATGGTTCCTCATAAAATCAGCTCTCAGTCAGAAGTGATCCACCATCAGAAATACTCTTGGTTTTAGACACTTGTACTCATTCATGCATTTCTGAAGTGTCAGCTGATTCTGTGATGGTGTGTGACTTTAACAGCCAGATCACTCGAGTTTGTGACCATTTTCTCTGGATTTATTGACTCCAGCAGTACATGATGATGTTTACCTTGACCACAGTCCTTTTCTGTTACAACAGGTGATGGCTGATGAGCAGAGCTTGAATTTCCTTCTCTCCTACTGCATCTCTGCTCTGAGGCAGTGCAGCTCCTGGACACATGTTGAAATTCTGCAAGCCTTAGCAGCTCTTGTTTACAATAATGGGCCTAAGTGTCAGAAGGTGAGTTTCCAACTAAGAGAAAGTAACAACAAAAATATTTGCACTACTGCTGTTTCTACTTGTTTTTTGTTTTTTTTTACTGAAAGAAAGAAAAACAAGTTCTCAAATTGTGTTACTTTTCATGCTAAGATTAGATCCCCTTTAAATAGTGGCTGATATTTACGGGAGAGTTGAATTTCAGTTGTGTATATTAATAATTATAATTCCCTTGTGGAATTTCCTGTACCTGCAGGCTGCAGAGGGATCACCATTAAAGAAGGGCACAGGCTTAGTCTGCAGACCAACCACCCTGTGCCTCAGGCAGGAAGAACACAGGGAGCTTCAAATTGCACATAACTCCACAGGCTCCATTGAGGATCCTGAAATTCATCCTGTAACCAGATCAGGGGTTTAGCTCGGCGCCGTTTCAAAGCAGAGGCTCCCGGGTATCAATCCTGTGTGAAGCTCCTTGTTGCTGCAGCTGACAGAGTTTGAAATGCTGAGTCCTCCTGCTGTCACCAGCTCGTGGCAGCTTGCAAAGCAGTCTCTGCTGTTGGGCTGAGCATGGGGTGGTGATGCTCACAGTTTGGGAGCTGCCAGCTTGCGTGGGCTTGTAGCCCATGGGGTGGCAGCAGTTTGGTGCAGCAGTTGTTCCTAGCTTAGCTTCATGTCTGGGAAGAGAGCATAAACTGGGACTCAGCTGAACTGTGCTCAACTCCGCCCTTTCTTAGTGCAAAATAAGAGGACTTAAGGAATTTAGACTTTCGTGCTGTTTTTTATAAACATAATCTGTCTCTGGAATCTGAAATTGCAGCTGACAGTTTTTAGGATTTATTTTACTTCTCGTTATCCTGCTTTGATTTTCATTGGTAATAAATTCAACTAATTTCTCTAAGTCAAGTCAGCTTTGCCCGTGACGGTGATGGGTGAGTGACTTCTTCCTGTCCTTAACTCATGAGCCTTTCCTTCTATTTTCTCTTCCCTGCCCATCTGAGGAGCAGTGGCAGTTTTGGTGGGCACCTGGTGTCCAGCCAGGCTCCAGCCACCTCCCATGATGTTCAGCCCCAAACACAAGACCCAGGAGGCTGAGGGAGGAGCGCTGACCCCTAATGACTTTTGGTGGTTTGTTTTCAGTATCTCCCGGATTTGCTGGGCAAGGCTGGGCTCCTGCTGCAGTTCAGTGACCCTGCCCAGCCAGATGTGGAGCTCAGGAGGGCAGCTGTGCGCAGCATGGCAAACCTGTGTCTCAGGTGTGTACGAGCCTTTCCAGGGGCTTTAGAAAATGTACATCTGCCAGCACAGGGCTGGCAAGGTGTAGGTGCATGAACCTGAAATGGAGAGCTTTAGTGTTCCAAGATATCTGTGCATAAAACCATAAACTCAGTCTTCCAGAAATAATGTTACAGGGATTAGTTTAGGGAAGAAAAGTGTTGTATTGTCTGATTTTTCATGCAGAAGGTTTTCTTTTGTTCTCTGTGTGGTAGAGGGGGTCCCTTTCAATCAGTCTGTCTGGGGCTCTTCAGGCTAACAGAGGGCTTGAGTGGGACTTTGTGTAACTTTATGAATCTGTAAACCAACCTTGTGTCTCCTCCTGCTCTAATTTTAGTGTCCCTGGACAGCCGTACCTGGATGAGTCCTACAGAAGTGTCTGTTTTCAAACTTTCCTAAGTGTTCTGCAGTCTTCAAAAACCTCTGATGTGGATGACATCACTTTCTGCATGGTAAGTATGGGTCTAATTGTCTAAAATACTCTAATTAGGAGATTGGGCTGCTGGAATATATGGAATTTGGAATGTTGTCAATTGAGATTTTGCTCTAATAGTCTATCATATTACTGTCCCAGTTGAGCAAAACTAATTGCCTAGAAAGTTACTTGAAAAATGTGAACCTGCAGCATTTTGGGAAGAAAAAGTAAGTAATTCTTTGTTTTCAGTTACTGCAGAGTGCACTGAAAGGGGTGCAGTCACTTCTCAACGGTGGGAAGATGAAGCTGATGCAAACTGACCAAATTGGAGCTCTTCTTGCAGTATTAAAGGTAAATCCTTAAATCCACCTGGAGAAAGAGGAAGGTTCCAGATTCCATTAAGTGGGAAACAGTGGAAGATGGGCAAGAGGGAGCAGAGAAGCCTGAGCGTGGGGGGAAATGGAGTGTGAGATATAAAGAAAAATATACTGAGTTTCTCTCACAGCATCTTAACTGCACTTCCCACAGAAGAATGTGAGAGGAAGATGGGAGGCTTGGGGTTTTTTGGACCTACTTGAAATCCTTCTAGATGTAGATGTATTTCAGATATTGCATAGCTTTATACATGGCAGAGGCAATACCTGGGGGAAGGAGCACCACTGAAAATTGGTGAATTCACCCGAGTGAATATAGAGTCACTGTGCATGAAAAAGGGACAGAACGCTAACATTTGTGTTCCTGTTGCAGAAATGCATGTTCCATGGGCTGCCAGGACTGAGCATCGAGGTGCCCACAGCCCTGTACCCTGCTCCCTTACCTCAGTACGATAAAAAATCACCTGTCAAGGAGGAGCAGTCAGAACCAGCCCCCACTAAGCAGACAGGGGTAAGCTGGGATGCTCCTGATTCTGCACGTGTTTGTTGGGGTTGTGTCTTACCTGTCATTGTATTGGGGGCTCTTCATGTCCTGAGCATGTGGTACATTTAATTCTTTGCTTTGAAGGTGTTGTTTATAAATTCTGCGCTGAGTAAAATTGCTTTGGGAACTCAGGTGACAAATGGCTCTGCAGAGCTTGGCTTTCCTCAGTGCAACAATTATTCATCCATAGCCAAGAATTCCTGGCCCGGGATTGATGCGTGCAAACTAGCCAAAGCTTTTGATTTTTTAAGTTAATTTTTCTCTCCTAACACTTGCACAATTGTTTGACTCTTTCTTAGGGAAGTCAAGTTCATTCAAGACTGATTTCTTGCCTCATCTGTTCTGCTTAATCCTTCTACAGGTTATTTTTTAACCCTGTAAATACTTTGGATTACTGATTATCTGAAAGACATTAGAGAAAATAAATTTATCTAGTCATGTTGACTTGTTTCTTTTTAGGTATTGAATACCTACTGTAAATCTGAAAGAACTACAGAAGTCTTTAGTGTTCTTTAATCACTTTTGTGTGAAATATGATTTCGAACTAAAAGTTTTCTTGGATATATTTTACTTTACTGATGAAGAAGCCAAAGCTTAGTTTTTGAGGCTATTCAGTTATAAACTGTTTAGGTATTACTGAAATTTTGTGAGTGTTGCTACTAATAAGCAGAATTTAAAAACTCAGATACTAAAGAGCGACTGTTTCTGTGTGTACAGTATTGCACAGACATGTAACTGCAGTTATGTGTTTGTTAAGTGTTGACTGAAAAAAAACCACCTATTTTTTGTCTTAGAACCGAAGAAAAAAGTCCAAAGGGAAACAAAAGAAGGGAGAGTTTGGGGAAGAAGGACGAGAAGATTCAGCGGATGCAGGAAATGAGTCGGTGCTGAGAGCAGACATGCAGAAATTGCATTTGGGGGATGTGCAGAACAGCCCTTGTCCGGATCCTCGGCCTCGTGCCTCGGATGTGTCAGCTGGGAAGGATCCCCTGTCCTCCCATTCCACGGGCTGGAAGCGGATCAGCAGCAGCGAGTCGGAATATTCCGATGCCGAAGGTGGAATTCAGAGCAAAGTGAGGTGATTGTTGTGCACATAAACATAAAACATGGGATCCATAAAACACTTCCACGGGATCTGCTGTTCTTAATCAAAACTGCTGAGGAAATCGCTTTCCCTTTTGATTTATGAGATGATACAAGAAAATTGGAGGGCAGTCATTTGTATTGGCTTGGAAGTAAATTTGTTCTTCCTGCTCTTGGTCTAAAAGATTTCCTCTCACAGCCAGCCACTAATACAAGTGAAAGGGGTGAAGTCCATCCCTTCTCCCTGCTGCTTTCATTAATCTTTTTGTTTGTGTTTAAGGTCTTACCAAGCCAATGTTCGCCAAGGGGCTCTGGCGTGTTTCCTCTCCACTATAAAGTCAATAGAAAAGAGAGTTCTTTATGGCTACTGGTCAGCCTTTGTCCCTGATGCCCCTGGTATTGGCAGCCCCCAGTCTGTGTCCCTGATGACAATTGCTCTAAAGGACCCTTCTCCAAAGGTGAGGCACTTCTGAGCATAAAAACTGAGGATAAACAATTTTTATCCTATTAATCTTATTAATCTTGTCTTCTCTGCCTTTCAGTAAGTATTGGGCTGCTGTACCTGTGTTGTTTGGTCACTGTACCCCAAGAAATAAATAGGAAGTATTGGCTAAGGAAAGAAGGGATTGGTTCTGTACTGCATAAAGTTATGATAAAAAGATCGTTGAATTTTCTAGAGAGGATTTCATACATTTTAAAATTCTCCATCTGCTCAAAGGAGGTAACAGAAGGTAACAGAAATGTTTTCTCATTTCAGACACGCGCCTGTGCTCTTCAAGTCCTCTCAGCCTTCCTGGAAGGTTCTAAGCAGTTCCTCTCTGTGGCTGAAGATGCCAATGACCACAAGAGAGCTTTTACTCCCTTCTCTGTCACTATTGCTTCCAGCATCCGGGAGCTGCACCGCTGCCTGCTGCTGGCCCTGGTGGCAGAGTCCTCTTCTCAGACACTGACACAGATAGTCAAGGTAACTGCACTGCAAATGTGCCACGTGCTCCCAGGGGGTGATGTTGGTCTTTAGATTAAGTCCTGAAGAAAGATTGCACAGAATTGCTATTGGGGAATCAGGTGGTGGTGGGAAACAGATCTCTGTCGTCTCACAAGGCTTGATCTTGTATCCAGTGTTCACACAGCAGATAATTGGGGTGGTTTTTTTCAGGTGCCCTCAGATAATGAGCTGTCTGGGTGACCTAAATTACAAATGTAAAAAGGGACCTGTTGGAGGCCAGGCTGACATTGTAACCAGCACCTTTCCCTGTGTTTCAGTGCCTTGCAAACTTGGTTTCCAATGCACCCTACAGCCGATTGAAGCCTGGGCTGCTCACCAGGGTGTGGAACCAGATCAAGCCGTACATCTCTCACAAAGGTTTGCATTCTCTCTCTGTTATATTCCTCCCCTCCTCTGTGCTTCATAAATTCATAGTTCAATAGCAATGGCTGTTTATATGTTACAACCTATCTTGTCTGAAATTCTAATGGGGTTTTTTTGCTTTTTCTTCCCCTCCCCATTGTCTGTTGCAGATGTTAACGTTCGAGTTTCCAGCCTGACGTTGTTGGGGGCAATAGTTTCTGTGCAGGCGCCTTTGCCAGAGGTGCAGCTGCTCCTGCAGCAGCCCAGCTCCTCAGGGCTGAGCAGCAGCGGCAGCGCAACCCCTCGGCGCTTCAGCTCCTCTGAGCAGTGGAGGAAAGCACTGTCCTCAGCAGGGGAGAGCCCTCTGGACAGTCCAGCAGGATGTGCCCCTCCAGAGCCGTGCTGGCTGCTCCGCCTGTGTGTCTCCATCATCATCCTGCCCCGCGAGGATTCCTGCTCCGACAGCGACGCCAACTTCCCGTCCTTGTCCAGCGTCTACGAGCCGTGTCCCCTCCGGCTGGAGTCCCTGCAGGTGGGGTGGATGCACAGGGAGCCTGGCTCAGGACCCAGCTGCCTCCCTCACTCGTGGATTCCCTCTGCTCCCTGCTCTCTCAGGGAGATTTAGGCTGAGGTGTTTCCTGGTGCAGTGGGGCTGAGCTGCTGTGGCTCAAACGTTTTGATTCCGTGGCCACAGCGTGACTGTCCCACAGGAAACCTGCTGCAGCAGTTCAGCTGCCTGGGATTTTTATCTTCAGTGTTTTAAGGTATTATTTGGGGGTGTGTGCTGGCAGACTGTGAGCCTTCCCCACGAAAACTACTCCAGACAGAATCCAAATTAAAGTTTTGGTGGACAAATTAAAGTTTTGGTGGACAGCAGTGAGGAAGAGCCCTGCAGTCAGAGAACAGTCTGCAGGGAGCTGTGGAGGAACTCAAGGAGTGCCTGTGGATGTTGAGGCTTGGCCTTGTTTTAATTCATGTACCCACAGCAGAGAACAAGATTTTGTAACATACATCCCAAGAAGTCTCACTCTTTGTGGAAGAACAAATATTTGTTAAATCCAGCTTCACAGAAGGCAGCAGCAGTGTTACAGGAGGTACAGAATGTCTTGCTGTTAGTTTTTCTGGCTGCAGGAGCGCTCACAGTAAATAATTCATGGTGTTGCTACCTGATAGTGCTTCTGTGGCTCTTCTTTGAACAAGATAATGGAACAGGGAGGCTTTTAATCAGCTCTGGTATTCTAGAAGTTGTACTGCAAAGTGTATCTGTTACATCAGAGTTCAGTATATGGTGCCAGGGTTGATTAGCCCATTACCATCCTTTCAGTGTGTTTTTGGGGTGTTTTGGGTAAACAGAAGGAAAAATGCTGAATGGAATTTCTTTTGTCTGTGTTTAGGTGTTGGCTCTTCTTGTGAAAGGTTATTTCCCTATGGCTCAGAGCTATTTCCTAGAGCTTGGAGAGGTGGCTTGCAGATGCATGGAAGAAATGGATCCATCCATTCAGCTTCATGGAGCCAAAGTAAGAGCAGGAGGACACATCAACACTGTTTTACCATGTCAGTTTTATCTGTCTGTGGGCTTTGCAAATGCAGATGAGTGGTGATGAATATTCAGAGCATCTGTGTGTGTGATGTAGAAATGCAGTACCCTGACACTTTGAGAAGTGCACCTTCAGCTTCCAGTCTTGAAGTCTCAGCAGAATTTTGTTGCTCTGCTGAGTCACCAGGAAGCTTGGGAAATGTGAGGACTACAATACTGGTCCTCCCCTGACTGAGCATCAGCTGGTGCAGGGACTGCACGCTGTGACCCAAAGATTTCCTCTTTGTGCAGTCACTTGTTACACTGGAGAATTCATGTAGGAAAAGCTTTTCCTCTAATTTCAGTACTAGCAGGGACAGAACAGTCCAAACCCGCACTGACTCGTGTATTTTTTGTCCCCTGGGTGAGGAGATGCAGTCCTAGGTGAAGGTTTTGTAGTTCCATGGTCCTTGAGTCACCCCTGATGAAAGACCTCCTTGTTTTTTGTTCTTTGTAGCTTCTGGAGGAGCTGGGCACAGGTGTCCTGCAGCAGCACAAACCCGACTGCCCCAGTGCCCCAGAGCAGAGGGTGCCTGTCAGCGTGGTAAGTGTGAGATTCCACCTCACTGAGCTCCTTCCTTGGACTCTGCAAAGTCACTGGCACAGACACAGATAAATAATTGCAGGGGAGCAGGAAGGGACTCAGACTGCAGCTTTGTGGATGCCAGTGTGACAGTTTCTGTAGGCTTCCTGCAGTAATTTGGCAATTGTTCTTGTCTCTAGACAGGTGTGTTGGGTTTTATTTCTTTTACCTGATGTTAACCCCTCTCTCTGTGTCTCCTCTTCCCAACTCTTGCAGCCTGCTGTAGCTCAGAGAGCTGGAAGAACAGCACTCATTTTTTGTGTGTCATTACTGCTGCATAAAACTTTTAGAATTTTGGTGAATTTGCATTGTTAAAGAGCCAATCTACATTTTCTGCCTGCTCACAAGTGCAGAGAGAGTGGCCAGAACCACAATATACGTGAATTCAGAAAAATTCATTAGCTGTTTGTTGGCTGAGTTTGCAGAAGCGGAGTAATATAGGCCTGTTTATGTCTTGCTTCTGTGAACAGAAGGCAAGCTTAAAAATTTCTTTGGCTCATGCTACGTTTTGAGCCTACGAGACAGGAAATGTGTTCAGTAGCATCAGGTTCCTGTTATTTGCTATGAATGTAAATTGTCAGGCAAATGAAAACACTCAGCTGTGTGGATTCAGGAGTGGGATTGCAACTCTATTTAATGCAGTTTAAATTCGGGGGTGTGTGGCCTTGAGAAGGAAACAAACAGAACTCAGTGAACAACTACTTGATAGCAGTACTAAAATGTCTTTTAAATGTTTCTGAATGCCAAGTATTTTAGGCTCCAAACAATTGTAACACCTTCCGTGTGTGATTATGCTCCCTGCTGTAAGTATTTCTTAAAGGTGATTAAGACAAGAACGTGGGTGTAACTGCCGAGTTTAAAAGATAAACCTGGCTGCTCTGCTGCAGGTTGTGACTTTCTGGACGATGGTGTTAAATGGGCCTTTGCCTGGCACTCTGCAGAACTCTCCCCATGCCACTCTCCAGACAAGTGCCTGTGATGCCCTGTCCTCCATCTTACCAGAGGCCTTCAGCCTTCTGCAGGTAAGAGAGCATATCTTTAAACATGGTGTTTTTACCTCTGAGGCTTTGTCCTTCTCCACCAGATTACAGTAGTGAAAAGCCTTTACCAGGAGGGAATAAAGAACCTTAACAGATTTTTTTTTTCTTTACATTCTGAACGTTGTGACTGTTGAAGGCTGGAAAAGGCAATGTTGGGAGTCATTAGCCTGTCAGAACAATTAAACTGTTGGTCACAGCAGCTGTTTGGCCCTGCCTTGAATACCCAGCCTTGGCAGTGATGCACAGGAGATGGAGGACAAGAATTTCATGGCACGAGGGAGGGGTGGGTGAGGGATTGTTATTCTGTTGGTTAATTCTTTGAAGAGCCAGCTGAGCCAACAGCCAGGGCCTGATGTTGTGCACCCATTTGCATGCATGTTTTTTCCCTTTGTGGCATGAAATATGCTTTTAAACATGAAAGCCTTGGCAGTGGATCCCCCCTGCATTGTGCAGCTCCTTCTGTGTCACTGTGCCCTTGCTGGGGAGTGCTCTGCCAGATCTCATTTGCCCAGGAATTGCTGGTCCAGCAGTATCTCTGGAATTCCCCAAGTACAGCGTGTACTTCATCCCCCTGCACTTTGATCCCATCCACTCTCCTGCCCCTGTGGCCAAGTGGGGTCGAGTCAGTGCCCACTGTGCCCTTTTGCCACGGGCTGGTGAGCTGACAACCTGCCCAGGCTGAGCTCAGCCTGCCTGTCCTGGGTAACGAAGGGCAGGGAGGGAAGGCAGGCAAACACAGCCCATCCTGTCTGTGTTACCTCTGATGGGCCATTCCCTGTGCTTTGGATGAGAGTTCATATTTTGCTTTCCTTCGTGGTCTTCCCTCCTGTGTGCTGGAAGCAGTCCCGTTGCCTGGCTGGGCTCCTGAAACACCCCCAGTTCACTTTACTGAGAGCACACTCCTTCAGAGACAGGCTCTTGCCGAGTGTTTGTGTGTCCCTGTGGGGCAGAGCTGTCCTCAGTGTCCTCAGTGTCCCCAGCTCCCGTGCTGCTCCTCGTTGCAGGCTGACCAGCAGATCCTGTGTGTCACATTGCTGCTTGGCCTGAACCACAGCGAGAACCCGCTGGTGAAAGCTGCTGCTGCCCGTGCCCTGGGAGTCTACATCCTCTTCCCGTGCCTCAGGCAGGTCAGAGCCAGCCCAGCCCCTTCTTCTGAGCTGTTTTATAATGGGTTTGGTGAGACATGGAACGTGGATTTTTTAAAAATTAATTCTCTTGACTTTCGGTCTGTAGTGTGTTTATAGTTTTCCTTGCTGGCTCCAGACCTGCTCTTGCCTTTCATGTGAGAGCAGAATCAGTGCAGCTTTAAGTGAGGTGAAGCAGAAGTGAGAGGAAAAGGAGGGAGGCCAGGATCTTCCCAAGCTCTCAGGGATGGAAGCTGCAGTGCTTAGGTTGGCACAGAGGAGCTGCAAGAGGTGAGGTAGAGCTGGGATGAAGGGAACAGCTGTACAGTGCTCTGCACTCGATCTTGGAGGTCTTTTCCAACCTTCAGGATTCTATGATTTTAACAAGTTTTTAATGTGAAGGCTTCAGTTTTGCTTAAAACTAAGGAAAAAAGGGTATTTTGAGAAAAAAAGCTCTTTTTTTTCTACAAAATGTCATCTTAGCATGGCTGAGCTGGAAGATTAGTTTTTACAGTGTAACCTTAAGTGAATGATTGTAATAAAAAAAAAAAAAAGCAGTAGCTGATTTTGGAGTTTAATTCCAAAATATTTTGAAAGAAAATCCTTTACCATAGGCACATGTAATGTGCCATAGAAGAGAAGATTAGACAGGCAGCTCAACAGGGAGTTTGGAGAAGCAGTTACTTCAAGAGTGGGATTTCATGAGTTTAAGGTTGGCAGTCCATGTAATTATGTTAAAATCCAAAGTAACTAAAGCACCAATTGGAATTAAATAATACATTGAAGCTTTTCAGCAGCTGCTACCCAGGAGTGGTGGACTTGGTCAGCATTCAGGCTTGGATGTTAATTAAAGGTCAGACAAAGCTGCAGAGAGCGCCATGAGCTCATTAAAAGGTGTCACCTAGAAAAGAAGAGTAAATGAATAGAGCTGCTCTCTCTCTCTTTTTCCCTGGAAAAGCCAGAACGTGCTACTAAGGAAATCACCTGCGTTTTGGGAACGCCGTAACTTCCCGGCAGTTTTTGCTTTGACAGGATGTGATGTTTGTGGCAGACACAGCGAATGCCATTCTGAATTCCCTCCATGACAAGTCTCCCAACGTGCGTGCTAAGGCAGCCTGGTCCCTGGGCAACCTCACAGACACCCTGATCATCAACATGTACGTGACCCCCTGGCCCGGGGTGACCCCCCCTGCCCCTGTCCCACAGTGTCAGAGGGTGCTGCCCGCTCTGCGAGGGCACACAGCCTCAAGCTGAGCCAGGGGAGCTCCAGGCTGGACAGCAGGAGCAATTTCTTACTGGAAAAGGTGCTCAGGCCCTGGCAGGGGCTGCCCAGGGAGGTTTGGAGTGCCCATCCCTGGAGGAAGGACTGGATGTGGCACTCAGCGCTCTGGGCTGGGGACAGGGTGGGCATTGGTTGGACTCGATGGGCTGGGTGGGCTTTTCCAACCAAAATGATTCTGTGATCCTGAACATGAAAAAAAGCCGAAATTTGGCTTGGATCCTTCTTTTTAACCACCCTTTGCCTGTGTGTGTGCCAGTGTGTGACACTGTTTAAGCATCTTGTGTCCATGTGGGGACACCTTCCACTGTCCCAGGTGGCTCCAAGCCCCATCCAGCCTGGCCCTGGACACTTCCAGGGATGGCACAGCCACAGCTCCTCTGACCACCCTCACAGAGGTTTTTTTCTACGCAGTTTGAAGCCATTCCTCCATGTCCTGTCACTAGAGACTTCTAAAACTTTTCACTTTTCCATTTCTTGTGTGTTGCTTGGTGTAATTACGTGGTTCCTTTACTTTCAATGTAACACAGAAGTACAATTAATAAATATTTAACCCTTCCTCAAGCCAAAGACTGAGGGAATCCCAACCTACTGTTACATTTTTACAGGAAAATAGTTATCATATATTCCTGCTACAGAAGTTCCCCTGAGCAATTCCTTGCCCTCTGTTTTTTATTACAGTCTTAACCATTGCTAACCAGCTTTCTTGCATTGATAGTTTGGTTTTAAATTAATAAACATAGTGGTCACATGCAGAAAGCTCTGCCTTACATATTAGCCTTCTCAAGATTGAAGGTTGTCTGTTCATGGGCCTTTATAAAGGGTTGTGTCACATCTTTGGGGATGGAGCAGCTGAGCTGGGTGTTCACAGGGTGGTTCTCCTGCCAGGGAAACCATGGGACAAAGCTTCCAGGAGGAGCTTTCTGATCTCCTGCTGCTGAAATTGTTACGGTCTGCAACAGAAGCATCCAAGGACAGAGACAAGGTAAGACTGAGGGGAAGGAAGGTGGAGTTGGTGGAGTTAACTCCTGCATGAAACAAAACAAAAAAAGGAAAAAGGCACCAGTTACTTTGGGTCTCTTTGCCCCAGCATTTGGGGGGAGCTGCAGCTCAGATCCTCCCCTGAGGGCTGGTGTTCAGAGGTTTCCTGTGTTCTTTGAATTGCAGGCAATCTGACTGGGCTTTTCCACAGGGCAGGGTTTTTGGTTTGGTTTGTGGCCATTTGCAGGGATTGATCTTTCTGGTGGCATTTAGGAGGACACGGTGTGAGTCCAGCTGTGCTCCTTGCTGGCTCTGAGATGATTTCAAAGCAGGCGTGACAAGACCTGCCAATAACCCGAAAACTGGAGAGGTTTTTGTGTGTTCCAGGTAAAGAGCAATGCTGTCCGAGCCCTTGGGAACGTGCTCCATTTCCTGCAGCCCTGCCACGTGGCCAACCCCAGGTTCAGGGAGGCCATTGAGGAGTCCCTGCAGGCCCTGATTGCCACGGTTGGCAGCGAGGCCACCATGAAGGTGCGCTGGAACGCGTGCTACGCGCTGGGGAACGTGTTCAAGAACCCTGCCCTGCCTCTCGGTGAGAGCCTGCTGCCCTGCCCTGGGCTGCCTCAGCACCTGTGGGGCTGAGCACATCGTGTCTGCTGCTCATGTGGTGGAGGAGAAGGGGGGAAGCCAACAGAGCTGAGTCTTGCTGTCACAGCTTTCCCAGGACTCTTCTGAGCGGAACAGACTCAGCTCCTGCCCGTGCAGGTGTAACTGCTGTGTTCAGTTGGATCTGTCGTGGTAGAAAAGGGTGTGAGGATGGGATTATAAATGTCAAGTGTCCTCTTGTAAAACTCCAGAAGATTAACTGTTCTAACTAGTGTTTCATTTCGTAACCCCTGATTCTCTCATTTAAACCACAATAAATACCAGCCCATTAAATATTCAGGAGACATTTATAGTTTTGCATATTTTGGGTGATTAAAAAGGGGTTTCTTTTTGGTTTTTTCTTTTCAGGAGAGGCTCCTTGGGCCACTCAGGCTTTCAGTGCCCTTTCCTCTGTAGTCAAGTCCTGCAAGAACTTCAAAGTGCGAATCAAGTCAGCCGTGGCCCTGTCCATCCCCAGCAAGAGGGAATGCTACGGCTCCACGGAGCAGTTCTGCCAAATCTGGAGTGCCTTGGTGGTGGCCCTGCAGAGGAGTGAGGACACCGAGGACTTCCTGGAGTTCAAGTACAGCTCCAGCCTCAGGACCCAGATCTGCCGGGCTCTGCTGCACTTGCTGCGGCTGGCGAGGAGCACGGACCTGCCCCTCATCGGGGGCACCCTCAGGGAGCACGGGGAGGCCATCAAACCCTACGTCCTGCAGTACCTCAGGTCCTCGGGGGAGGAGAATGAGGCAGGAGTGCACACGGACTTGGGGGAGAGGGAGAGAGGACTGCAGGGAGCCATCGAGCACCTCAGTGGGATAGAGAGGGAGCTGCAGGGCAAGGCGAGGGTGAGAGTGTCCCTGTACCTCGAGGATGTCCTGACAAACCACACCAATGCCACGGAACTAACAGAGGCTTGAAGGAAACACCCATTTCAGTGACCAAAACTTCCACAGGGAGCACCGAACTGTGTTGCCTTGCACAGGGCATCCAGAGGAAAAGTTTCCTGCTGCTGATATTAAATATTTTATTTCAGACTTTATTAGTAATGCCTGGTTAAAAAAACCCAAAACCTCTAGGACTTAATTTTTATATTATTACTATTATTTTTTATTGTTGTGTATGGTGAACTCTGCCATTGCCCTCCCTGGGGTCGGTTTGTGCACTTCGCTGTCACAGCGTCGCCACTTGGAAAACAAATGCCTTTTCCTTCTCTGTGTGTTTTATAAAGCTGCCTGTTCCCTCACCTTATCTCAAAGCATTTTGTTCCTATTGCTGCGGGATCCAGAATCATGTTTGTAAAGCAGGGGGCTGGAAGAATTTTGTTTTTCAGAGCACTGCAAATGTTGTCACTCTTGTGTTCCTGCAATAAACCCAAATGTGCCAATATTTGAAGAAGAGCTTAGAGCAAACACCCTTTGCCTTTACCTGTCTGTGTTCCCGGTGCTGTACACCTGGCCGGTGCCTCCTTGCTGCCTCCACTCATCCTATCTTCCAAAAAACTCAAAATTCCTCGTTTCCAGGTGGATGGTACCATGCTACCTAAGCCAGAAAATTCAAAGTAGGTTCTCCAAGGCTGGAATTTTGGCTCTTGAGGCATCTCTGAGGGAGGTGCAGTGATGTTCTAACAGCACATGGATTCGTTTCTGGATCAGAGTTCTGTCCCCTTCCCATTCCTTCCTGTGTGTTCCTTACTCTGTGTTTGCTCTGTGCTTACTCTGCTGATAGCTGGGGGAGCACTGAGCTCTCTGATGTTGCTGGGGACAAATCAGCACCTCCAGGAATGAGCAGGGCTCTGGGGCACTCACAGTTAAGTGCCTGCTGTCCTAACCCCGGGCTGGATGTTTGAACAGAGCTCAGGGCAAGCCCTGCCTGTTGTAAAACCTCGGGGGGATACAAAATTCATCTGCTTTGTTCTTCCACGCTCACCGCTGGTTTCAGCAGGCCTTGAGTGCTGAGAGTATCCGATGTTTCCTGGAGTAATGGAGTCTTTTTGCTGGATGGATGGGGCCAGTTCCCTGCCAGGGGTGACTTCCCCTGCTGTACCAGCCTGGTGTGTGGTCAGCCTTGTGCCAGTGCTGGGAAACACCGGGATGGAGGCAGAGCTGAGCATCCCTGCTGGGCCCTGTCCTGGCTCTGCTTCAAGTGACACATTTGTGCTTCAGCTTCACTTGCTCCTTTGCTCTCTGGCTGCTGCAGTTGTACCTGTTCCTGAACCCATCTCTGAGCTCCCTCACCTCAACCCAGCCTGTGTTTTGCCATTGCCTTGGCAACAGATCTGTCCCATGGCCACTGAAAGCACAACTGTGCCTGGATTTCTTTCCCAAATTTGCTGACCTCTCCAGAGCTGCCTCCATCCTGTACCAGCTGGAATGCTGGTGCTGAGGCAGCTGTGGGACTTAAGAACAGGGTGTACCTGAGCTGAGTGTGTTTCAGCAGCCCCATGCGATGTCAGGGTGTTCTCTGAAAGGAGGAATCTCTGTTTTTCTGCCCCCCAGCAAGCCCACGGGAGCTGATTCCCAGTAGGGCATCCCCCTTAGCTGACCCTCTGGGGACAAAGTGGTGCTTGGCCAGGGGAGAGCAGAGAGGCAGGAGCCGGTTTTTGCCCTGGCTGGTGGAATTAACTCCAGCCAGCATCTTCTGAAGCTGAAATAAACGTCTCACCACCTGCCTTCCCTCAGGAGCTGTGGCACAGGGACATTGCTGGGGAGACAAACCTGGAGGGGGCAGATGTGGATGGGGAGGCCAAATTTCAGTTATGGGGGTTCAGCTGAGCCTGGCCACGGCCCCACAGCTACTTCTGCTGCTGGGGGCTGCAGCTGGGTGCAGAGCTGGGGGAGCTGGGGCTGTGTTCTCCTGGGTGATGCAGAAGTCAGTGATTTTACGTCTCCTATCAGTGTCTGATGCTCTTGGTGCCTGGCAGAGCTGTGTGTGCCCTGTGTCACCCCTGTGCCAATGAGAGCCGCAGGATTCGATGCAGCCGCTGTCCCCCAGGGCCTGGTGGGGCATGAGGTGCTCAGGGCCGGAGAAAGGCAGCACCTTCCCCACCCCGGCCAAGGTTTTATTGTACTGCCTCTTTATTGTTGTGTTTACAAGCCAGGCACTTTATAGGTTTTCCTATGAATAGTTCCAAGGAGAAGGTAATTACCTTATCACATGCAGGATGATTTATAGCCAAGGTGGCAAGGGACATTCAAGCTCCACATCGGCTCCGTTTGAAAGACAATCCGCCTGTTCTTCCGCGGGGTCACTGGGTGGGGAAAACAAAAGGGCTTTAGTGCCCGGCCTGATCCCAGCCCGGGGATGTCTCCTGCGGCCGAGCAGCCCCCGAGGGAGCTTTTCCCTGGGCTTGTTGCCCACCTGCAGCTCCGTGGGTGCCCCTGAGGCTACCCGGGGTGGGCTTTGCCCTGGGCAACCCAGCAAGGAGCCACCCCAGTGGGTCACTCACAGCGTCCCGGGGGCTGTTAAACACCCCCGTCGCCTGCAGCGAGCGACTTTGATTGTTATTTTTGTTTTTAAATTAATTTTTTCCTCCCCTCCATGGAGCAACTCTCTCCACCATCAGGGAGCGAGGACAGTGCTTTACCGGTGACCCTGCGGCCGCTGCGCCCTGAGCATCCTGAGCCCGCCGCCGGCCCCGGGAGCGGCCCGGGAGCGGCCCCGGTCACCGGGCCACGAGGTGGCACCACGTCCCCGGGCACGGCGGCGACAGCGGCGGCTCCGCTGGCGGGGTCCCCCTGCTGGGGTCCTGCTTGTCCCCTCGGGGCAGGACACGGGTGCCACCGGCCCGAGCAGCCCCGGCCCCCGGCGCAAACCCCGCGATCCGAGCGGGTGCCGGCACAGCGCGTCCCCCGCGCGAAACGGAGCCTTTTCCCTGCGGGGCCGATGGGTTTGGCCCCGGCCGTGCGGGGACTGCGGCGGCAGTGCCATGGGCCCGTGAGCGATGCGGTGGCGAAGGCAGGGGTGACTTCCAGTGGCGGGGTCAAAGGGAAGAGGCTGATCCTCGGTTCATGCCTGCTGTCTCTCCCATAAAAAATGGCTCCGCGCTATCTCGCAGGCCGTCCCTCCCTGGGACCCGCTAATCCGGTGATTTTTATCCTGTCTGTTTTCCTTTTCTCCCCTCTGCAACCTCCCGGCGCTCCCCCTCGGGCGGCTCCGGGGTCGCCGCTGATGGATGGAGCCGGCAGCGCCCGCACGGAGGAGGCGGCGGCGGGCGAGGGGATCTGGGCACAGCCCGGCCCTCGGTGGCCCGGCCCTCGGTGGCCCGACTCTCGGTGGCCCGGCCTGGCTGTCACACCGCCCTGGCTCCCCGGCCACGCTCTTCCCCGCTGCAGGAGGGATCCCAGCAGGACGGAAGGAGTGTGGAAGAACACCGTGGGCACCCCAAGGCTCTGAGCACCGCAGTGCCGGGCGGGGATGGGGACAGAGATTCTAAAGGGACTCGGAGAGCCCTGAGGAGCAGGATTGTCGCTGGCTCACCCCGTGCAACCCCCGGGAAAAGGGAGCCCACGCTGCTCCGGGGGGGTCCTCTGGCTCCCCGGGAGCCCAGACTGGTATTTCAGTCTAGACGTGCTGGTATTTTTTCAGTCCAGCAGATTTCCTTGATGGCCCAGCGGTGGAGCAGGGGCACGCTCGGCACGCTGGCACAGCCGCAGGGCGGGGGGTTCCCACGGGGGCACGGGGGGCACGGCCCAGGCAGGAGCCCTGCCGAAGGTGACGTGCACAATCCCCATTCCTGGAGCGGCAGGAGAAACGTTTGCGCTGGAATGGGAGGGAAAACTATGTGGAACTCGAAATCTGCCCATAAACCCGGGCTTGCCGGGTGGGAGACCTGCCACATCTTGCTCGAGCGCTGTCCCACGCTCAGAGGGCTGTGATGGGCTGGGTGATTGAGCAGCCCCCCCTTCTCACTGCCCTGTGCGCTCCCGCACCCCCAGGGCTGGGCTGGGTACATAGTTTGGGGGGCGACCAGCTCGGTGCTGCCAGAAACATCGCCGTGACTCGGGTCAGTCCCCTCGACACTGCCAGCACTGGTCTGGTGCTTTTACCAGGCTGCCTGCCCAGGCGATGCCCCTCTGCGTGCCACCCATCCCATGGGGACCCGTCCCAGGGCTGCCGGGGGGACAAAGGCGGCTTTCAGGACCCCGGCCGTGCTTGGGCGGCCTCGGAGATGTGTGAAATTCGGCTTTGGCCCAGCTCCTTCCTGGAGCGGAACTGTTCTCAGCGAAACCGTCCCCACCACCCGCCCTAATGGCTTTTCTCTGTGCGCCCGCATTAATGAACGCGAGGCCCAGCCTAATCGGGGGGAAGCCATGCAAGTAATTGCTTGAATTTTTAATTCGGGGTTATGATAGGGGAATCAAAGTCACACGGCAGCCGCTGAGGCCGCCTGCGGCTCCGCACCATTGACTCCCGCAATTTGCTTTTGATTTTTGCCCTCCCGGCTCCCCCCACAGCCCGGCGGGGACCCCGCTGGGGGCCGGGGCTGGACCCTCCCAGGGAGGGCACCCAGTGCAGAGAAATGGGCTTGGAGTGGGGCTGGGGTGAGCTTTGCCCATGGGGGGCTCTTGCCACAGGCGGGAAGTTGTTGCCAATCCCCCACAGCATTTCCTTGCTCCAAAACCCCTCTTCCACCTGCACCTTGCTGCGCTGCCTGTGGAGAGCTGGATTTTACTTTTCTTGGAACTTTTTGAATTTCTCTGATTCCCTTGTGGCAGCTCTTGCCCTCAGTGTGGGGATCCAGCAGTGGGGACCCCCTGCACAGAGAACGTCTGGTGCCACCGTTGTCACACGAAGGGGCGAGTGACACAGACAGACACCCACAGCCATGGGGTGACACACGGGACGGTGGGGCTGGCCAGGGTTTGGGCTGGGGCCTCCCTGCAGTGCAGCTGGGACTCGCGCTGAAGCTGCCCCAAATTTGGGACCCCTGTCCTCGGGGAGCTCCTCCAGCCCTGAGCATCCCCTGGGCCTTGGCACAGGCCATGCTGCTTTTGTTTTCCCAGAAAACAACCCCACCTCCGCGCTGGTTCCAGCTCGCTTCCCTCCTCTTTGTCTTAAAATTAATAAAGAGTCAGAGGACGCGCAGCAAAGCAGAATGGCATCCGTGCAATGCCTGCCCCTGTGGGGACACGGTGGCCGGCAGGGCCACCCCTGCCTGGGACCGGGGTGCAACGGGAGGAGCCGTCGGTCCAGTGCCACACTCGCCATGGGGCACGGCCACGCGTGGGACGGTCCCCGCGGGCACGGGGCAGCCCAGCTCCGCTCGGGGACCCGCTGCCTGCCCGGCTCTGCCCCGTGACCCCGTGTTTGGGGTTCGGGCCTCTGTTGTGGTGTTCCTTGTGCCGCGATTCCATGGGCAGATAGCATTGTTTGCCCTGACACGTAAGCCAGTGACAACCTGCAAGAGCTCTGGCATGGATTCCGACCGCTCTCCCTCCCGGCCTGCCCCGCTTCCAGCGCCTTTTTATAGCCCAGCAGAACTTGTTTTGCTGTGGCAGCGAAGCAGAACCTGAGTGTGAGCCGGAGCTGCGGGGGGACGTGTGTGTGGCTCATGGTGGGTGCTGGGTCACGTCCGCACCCCTGCAGCCCCAAACGCCCCCGCAGAGGGTCCCTGCTCCCCCGTGCTGCCCAGCTCCAGCGCTCCCCTCGGCTCCAGAGCTGGGGAGCTCGAGGGAAGCCCCCAAGCTCTGAAAAGGGGGGGGATCTGAGGTTTTGGGGGGTCCCAGAGCGGGCTGGGGGCATACTGCTGGGGAGGGGACATGGTGGGCAGGCCACCAGTGCAGAAGGACACATTGTCATGGCCATGGGCAGGGGACAAGCTGAGGTGGTCCTGAGCCCCACTGCCTGTTCCCCCGGCAGACTAAGGGGACACCAAGCAGCCCCAGCCGGGTCCCACCTGTGGGTGAGGGGCCACCAGCCCCCTGTGCCCCCCCAGAGCAGCAGAGCCCCAGCGCAGGATGGGAGGTGAAGACGGATTATGAAAGTGTTTCTTTGCTTTGCTTTTGAGAAAGGAGAACTTCAAAGGGGCCATTTATCACCAGACAAAGAGAGTCGCGAGTTATTTGCAAAGTGTAAGGGAGAAACATTAATTATCGGCGTGACAGACAAACGCTGCTGCCGGGTGTCCTCCTGCCCACCCTGTGCCCTGGCCCAGCACGTCCAGGGCGGCTCCTGCCCCTCCCTCCCGGCCCCAGCTCCTGCCTCATCTCCTCCACCTGTGCCAGGTGGACCTGTGGGGCTCTGGGTGAGGGCACTGGGCTGATGGGTGTCCCCAAAATGATGGATGTCCCCAAGATCCGTGCACCCACATGGCTGGAGGGGCAACACGGGGGTTCCCCGTTGTGTCCCCAGTGCTGCCACTGCTGCCAGCACAGCCCACCTGGTGCCAGTCCTGCCTGAGGGCTCCTGTGGGGTGAGAGCAGACACAGTGGACACCAGGTGGGGATTAATCCATCCTCTGCAAGGTTGAACAGCCCTGGAGCGTCTCTTCCCAGGTGATGCCCAGGTTCATGTTCGCTGTGCGTGGGGCAGGGGGCACGTGGTTGGAAGAGGAGTCACTTCCACACTGCAGTCTCGCTCTGTAGCTCGGTGACAGCTTGGGCATGTCCCTTCCCTGGGAGCCCAGCGGGTTGTGCGGCACAGCCCGTGTTGGGGTGTCTGGGGGGTGTCAGTGGGGTCTCTGTGCTGGGGATGGGGGACAGGGACAGCAGAGCTCAGCCCAGAGCTGGGGCACCAGACCCCTACGACTGAGCCTCCCTCCCAGAAGCTCTGCAGAGGGAGAGCCGTGTCCATGATCTGGGAGGGAGAAGACATGGAAAAAGATCATTTGCATCCCAAACCAAAGTGCCAGCAGACCTGACTGCCCCAGAGTGTGAAAGTGGCACCTCTGTGGCGTTGGAGGCTGTGAGTATTGGGGTGCCGGGGTGTGAGGGCTCCCCGTGGCCCTGCTGAGTGAGCCCCACGCGGGGCGGGCAGCTCTTCCTTTCATGTCTGATCCCTCCCGAAACCACAGCTTCCCTTCGCCCCGCACGGGGATCAACCGCGGGTCATATTTAATAAAGGTGGGGATGGGAGGCTTCAAAACATTACATCACCTCGGTGTGGGGGAGGCGGAGGCAGGCAGGGAATGCGAAAATCTCAGCGCAAGTGGGGGCAGAGGAGAGAAAATCTCCGTGAGGGGGTTTAATGGGCCTGTTTTGGTGGGAACTCTCTTGCCCACTGCCCGCGAGGTCAGAGGCGGTGTCTGCACGCGCTCAGGCGTTAAATGAAACCGTAAGGAAAAAATGAGACGCAGATACGAAATGCGTACGCGCGTCCGTGGCAGAAATGCCCTGGCGCTGTGCCCGCCCTGGTGGCTCGCAGGAAAAGTCCCACCAGTGCCCCGTGGCAGCCGTGTCCCCGCTCTGCCCGGTGAGAGGGTGGGCACGAGGCCGCCCCAGCCAGGCCAGGGGGGTGCCCTGGCACCTGGGTCCTGTGCCGGACACGCAGCCGTGCGGTGCCAGGAGCAAAGTCCCCCCGTGCCGTGAGCCGTGCCCGAGGCTGACCCCGCGCTGGCCCTGCGGTGACGGCTGGCACCGACGGCTTCGCTGCCGCCTGGGAGCTGCAGCCTGGCTCTGGGCAAACACTGCCGGCCCCTGGGTGGTGATGGAGGATGTGGCCATGGGTATGGGATTGCCTGGATGAGGCAGTTGCAGAGGGATGGTCGTTCCCTCCTCGTGCACGGTGTGAAGGGACGGGCTGCTGGTTTGGCCCCGGGGGTCTCTGAGGTGACGGGGAGCGGGAGGTGAGGCCGCTCCAGCCCTGGCAGCCGCTGGCCAAGGTGGGCTGGCTGCAAACCAGGTGGCTTCGGAGGGTTGAGGCGCAGAGCAGAACATGCTCAGCTTGGAAAAACCCTCCCGTGCAGCCGCCCTGCATTCCCAGCCGCAGTCTCCTCCCGCTGAAAGCTCGGCCTGATGCTCCCGCCAGGCTGGTGCTGGGAAACTATGTGCTCCCAGCCCCGCGGGGCACCCACCGGCCCCCCGAGCCGTAATGACCACGCTCTTCTGCTGAGAGGAGTTAATGAGCTGTGCCGGACAACGATGGGAAAAGGCCGCTTGCAGTGAGGCTCCTGACATCGCTCACAGGAGTGGGGCGTGGAGGAAGGGGGAAGAGCAACGGGGTGAGAGAGATGGACCAGAAAACGATATCCACTTCATTAGCCAGGTGGTTCCAAATGTGTGGAAACAGGACAAGGTCCAGGTCACCCACTGTGACAGAACATTATTATCATGCCATGCCATGAAGCCTGTGCAAAGACCAAGTCAAAGCTCACCAGCCCACTTGAAAGGGAAAGGGGACCTTCTGGAACAGGAGCCAGGCTGTTCCCAGGCCGCGCAGGGTGGGGGTGTCACAGCCCGTGCTGGGGGGTCTGGGCGCTCAGCCCGGCTCTGCTCTCCCCTGGCACCTGCAGAGCCTCCCACAAACCGCCCTGGGCAGGCGCCTGTGAAGGGGCAGTGGTGGGAGCGCAGCCTGGGGGGCACAGCAGGTGTGAGACACATCCCGGTGGCACTGAGTGGCTGCTCGAGGGGGACAGAGGCTCTGCAGGGCCCCCCAGCCCCGAGGGTGGGTGGTTTGGTGTCTCCTGCATCACCCGGCATCAGGGGAGCTTTGGGATGGTCAGGGACCCGCTGTGGTGTGAGCACCTGTGGGTGCAGGGGCCTGGTGAGCACATGGCCTTCACCCCCACGGGTGGGAAAGCCGGGCACAGGGGGATCACTGCCCACTGACCGGGTCCCTGCACCCTACAGAGCTTTGGGTGCCGGGCACAGCAGGGCTGGGGAGCTCCTCGCCCTCACAGAGGATCCACATGGCGCCAGACGGGTGCGAGGGAGCTGCCATCGCCTCCCTGGCTGTGCAGCCTCAGCACGTGGGAGCAGAGCTGGGAATCTGCTCGGCTGGGCCGAGGGCTCCAGGCTGGCAGCCAGGAAGGGGCTTTTGGGCATTTTTCAGTCCTGTCTTCTCTAGGTTGTGCTCAGGCTGTGCCCAAAGGGCAGGGGGGCTCCAAGAGGGCTGTGCTGCCGTCCTGGCCCCGAGCTGCTCCTGTTCCATGGAGCAGGAATGGTTTTATCGACTGTCCAGGCTGTTCAGCCTGTGCAGCCCCCAGCTCTCGCTCCCACCAGTGGGCACAGGCTGTTTCCTGCTGAGCCGTGGGGCTTTTCCCTTCCTTTCCCTCTGCCTGGCTCTGCAGGAAGCCAGACGGCCACCAGCTCCCTGGGGTGTTTAACCGAGAGGGGATCCATGGCCAGCGGTGTCAGGGACCAGCAGCCGAGCTCCTGAGGGGCTCTGGGGCTGCACTTGGGGTCTGGTGGGTGCAGGTGGCTGGCAGGATTTTCTGTGTGTGTAGAGATGGGCAGGTAGCTCTGGGTGCCCTGGAAAAGTCCGAACCTGGGCTGGAAACACTGAGTTTAAAGCTGTTGGCCTTTGCCAAGGCTGCCACTCAGGCACCAGCCAAGAGCAGCGGGAACCGGGCTGCCAAACTGGAAGTGCTTTGGGCAACTGGGCAGTCATGAGTGGAGATTTCAGTCCTGCCTTCCCCTGAAGGGTCCCAGGCTCGTCTATGTCATGCTCTGGGTGTGGTGCTACCTCTTGTCTCGTGCCTGCTTTGATTTAAGTGAATCTGTTGGTCTTTGGGACTTGGTGCATTCACAGCGATAGCAAAAGTAGATTCTGTTCACATCCCGCAGCCCAGGTTTGCTTGGATCCCAAACCTGTTCCCTGCTCCCACCCCTGACTGCCACCAAGGGTCAACGGGGGCTTCGTGTCCCCTGCAACCCCTGTCCCCACAGTGCCCCCTTTGCTAACTGAGTGTCCTTCCATGCCCAGCACACCTCAATGGCAGTGAGCCTGTCCCCAGAGCTGCCCCCCGGTGGGGACCACGACCCCTATGGGGGACCCCCATCGTGGGGGTGCTCTCCCGGACCCGCACAGCCTGTTCCCGGGGGCAGCGGGACCCCGCACGGTGGGGGACACAGTGGGAGAAATCTCCCCCGTGAGACACGAAGGGGGTTCTCAGCTTGGCCCCCTTCCAGCCCGAGGGAGCCGAGCCCACCGGGGGTCGCCGCCCGGCCCCGGGGGTGCGGGCAGAGGAAGGGGCTGCGTTCCCGGGGTGCGCCCGGCATTGGGACCCCCGACGGCAGCCGGGCCCGTGCGCTCGGAG